>WEKX01005364.1:9899-27077 GCA_013390025.1 Pitta sordida | reverse complement strand
CACAAAACTCTAAGGTATGTTCCAGGTTCCAAAAATACCATGAAAACTAAAGTTGGACGAGAATGATTCTGTGAGCCCCTTCCAACTCAGAATAACCTGTGAACCTGTGCCTTCATCTAAGCCACAAGAATTCCTGCATTGTCTTTTGCAATGGTAAGGGATGCAGAAATNAAAATATTAAGTTCAGGTCTCTCTACTATTTGTGTTCATAGCTACCAATCCGAAGGGTCTATGTTAGCAGCTTAGTCCCTCTTCTCAGAGCAGTGCATGCCCTAAGGTCTGCCCTGCAAAGAAGAGCAGTCACTGATGNGAAAAAAAAAAAGTTCCAGCAAGATTTGAAACGCTCATAAAATTGGTAATTCTTCCACGGTTTCATTAGAAACAGGAGAATAGGAGTTTAAACTGAGGAGAGAGAATGAATGTTAATTGGTTCTAAATAACATAGTTTAAGCTACACAGTTTCAAAAAACACAGAGGTAGTCACTGAAGCGTGTAAACCAGATTTCTTTTTCAATTGCCAGTTATTATAACTCCAGTTTAAATTAAAAAAAAAAACAAAACAACAAAAAATCAACAACAAAACCAAAACTCCCAGGAGAATGATTCCAGTTTATAATAAGGCAGTTACACTGAGTCTGGCTAGGATAGAGTTAATTTTCTTCATAGATTTGTTACCAAAAATAGAACTGGCAATGCGTTAATTTTCTAGCAGTGTTTGCACGTGTCAAGGCTCTCTCTGGTTCTCACCGTGCCCCACTCCAGAGACTGGACTGGGGGATGCACAATAGGTTGGAAGGGGAGATAACAGGACAGATGACCTCAACTATCCAAAGAGACTCCTTGCCATGTGCCACCATGCTCAGCAATAAAAGGGAAAAGAGGAGATTTTAGGGAGGTTTCCCATCTTTTGCTTGGGAACTAGCTGAGCATTGTTCTACCCGTGGGAGGTGATGAGTAATTGCCTTTGCAACACTTAGGGGTGTTTTTTGTTTTCTTCTCTCTTCTTCCACATATCCTTCATTTACTAACTCTTTTTTAAAAAAATAAGTTATTATTTTGTTATGTTGACCCCCAATTTTTCTTGCTGTTGTTATTCTTCCTTTCTTCATTCCCCATCCCACTGGGAATTAGGGAAGTAGCAATCAGCTGAGTGGTGCTTAGCAAACCACAAGGGTTAACCCAGAACAGGAAGAATAGAAAGGCTGTGGCAGACTTGTTTCATGGACCAATACTAGATGAATATGAAATGTCCATTTTCTGCTTTATTTATTAATTCTAAGGTGAAGGACATCAGTGCTGGTGGTTTCTGTAAACCTACTTCTGACTCAAGCTGTTCTACCTGAGAAGAGATTATTGTCTGGTAAGATTTCATTAAGGTTTACCCTCATCATACTCCTCTGCAAAAAGTATTTCACAAAAGAAAACAAATGTAATTGGGTATAATTCATAAATCATGGAACAACACCTGTACTTCCAAGCTGGGACTGAAAAACACCAAGAAATATGTTAACACCCTGTGAGACAAATGCTGAAAAGGTGTAAGTGGCTGTAGTGCCATTGTTTTCAATGTGTGTACATACTTTCAGTCTTGTTTATGTGTATTTAGACTGGGATTCAGCAGAGTTATTATAAATTTTTTAATAAGAAATATAAATATGAGGCAGCTGGAGCTGGTACATTCTGCACTTCTTGGTTTTGTTGTTGCTGATATTTCTCATACAATAAACAAGCACTGTTAGAAATAGCCTCTTAAAATTTTAATGGAATTTAATTCATAAATACTTCTCTAAATACCTTGGTTTTACTAATCATAATGGAAAACATTCACTTCAAGAGTCCTAAAGCAGATGAGGCATTAAAAATGTTTAGCAAACGTTAGAACTACTAATCGAAAAGATGCTACTATTGCAGTTGGAGCACAGCACACAAAGCCACAGCACGATGCTGCCATAAAATCCACCACAGAAACGGTGGTAATCCAGGATTGTGTAACTGGTATTACAGGCTGCGCTGGAATCGGTGTCTACCTCTGGAATTGGCTTGTGTTAGCAGAGCCAGAAATGGCATAAATGTCTTTTTGATGCCTACAATGCTTCCTCCCCTTTGTCAGCATTTTGTTCTCTTTTCTGACTCTTTACTGTGCTTTGACTGAAGCTTTTTGGTTTATCATCATCTTTGTTCTTTAGCTTCAGTTTGCAAAAGAAAGAAAGTTCACCTTCTCTGTTCCGTTTGGAGGTGCAATACTCAGCAGACCAGGAGTGTTTCACTGTATCAGGTCGAAGTACATCAGCCAGGGCTGCAGAGCTGTGCTGCTGACTCACCTGGCAGCAAGGTGCTTTTACGGAGAGTCACACTTAATAGACTGTCCTCTTTTTATATAAATAAATTTAGGTTTCTGAGTTTGTGAGTGAAGAAACCGTAAAAATCCAAATGGAATAAACTCTCGGCACGAAAGAAGCGAAGCTGCAGTTCAAGGCTACACACATTTAATTCATAGGTGGTCATTTTGGATGACTGTGTGCATGCTGCATGCATGAGTATGTGTATTCATGTGCACGTGTGTTGGGAGCCCAGTGGAATTGCCACCAATTTAGGACACAGTTTAGCCTGGAATACCTCCAGAAGAAGAATTTACAAGCTGAGCTTTGCTGGAATTTATGGATAAAAGTGAGATTAATAGAATTAGCAGCAACACCATTTGTGCTGCAATATGGAAGATGGTAAAAGAAACTAAATAAACCAAAGCAGAAATAGAATATCTTCCCTAAAACAGAGAACTATAAAGGAGGTGTTTGCTGTGAATTGTGCCCACAGTCCCAGGTGGGTATCTTCCAAAACCACCATACATGTTCTGTTGATCCCCAAAATCCATATTTACTTTAAACTCAGACATCTGTGGATCCTCTGTGAAGGCTTTATTTCACTCTGTAGAAATTCATCCTAGATTTCATCATGCATAATTGACTACTGGTGGCCCATACTTCACAAGATTATCAATTGCCATAAATAACTGATAACCTGACAAATAATACAGTATAAAGTTAATTAGTGTACAGCACTATATGCTTCAGGAAGCAAAGAATGTGTTTCTAAGACCCTATTTTCCTAACCCTGATTGATAATTCCTTTTGAGTTTAATGACAGCTCAAATCTAGGATCAAAAATTGTGTCCTTGCTAATGTCTTGAAGTTACTGAGCTATTGTGTAGAGTATTGTAACTGCTCTGAAGTAATGGTTGGCTATGGGTTTGCTGCTTTTTGTGGTAGGGTTCTTTTCTGTCTCAATGGTATTTTTCACCTCTGCCAAATGACAGCGTATTTTTTTTGGAAATAAACTAATCAATTAAAGTGTTTAATGTAACAGTGGTTCAAACAAATTGAGAGATTCTGACAAAAAGGACAATGTGTATGTCCAGAAGAGAACTGCAAATAAGTAGAAAGTGAAGATGAGGGAAGCAGGGAAACTGAAATCTAAGTAACGGCACAAAATAAAGCAAATCATGACAACACTCAGATAATCAAAACCTAACTCAAGAATATCTTGTTTTCCAGACTGCAGTGGTAGTATTTTGTATTTCCTTGTCTTCCACTTCTCAGAAGCAGCTATATTTAATGCAAGTTTGTGTTCTAATTATTTAAAACATGCTAAACTACCAGGTTTCATTTTGAGTTGCATGGATCTATCCATTCTTTTTCTGCCTGGAGCTCTCTGCTCCTGTTGCAATCACAGAGCAGATCTTGGTATGGGATTGGGACTTGGAAAAAGAGTACTAAATAAATGTAAAATTAATGCAATTCAAGAGTCAGTATTTTTAGCACTCCAACTATAATGGGAAAAGGGAGAAAGGCTTCAATGTAAGAAGAGAAACAAAATTAACCAGAACGAAAACAATTTATCTTGAGGTTGTTATGAAAGTTTTCCCCCATCCTCCTTAAAAACTCTCCGAAGACTGGATCTTACATTCTTTACCGTGAATGAGTCTAAATGTGGATTTGTTTTTGTGGGGAAGAAAGAACTGAGCCTCTGATTCTGGGTTATTCAACTAGACAGGCTAGAGGCTGTGCTGGGCTCAGAGGGCAAGAGCAAAGCACACGTGTGTGTGCATATACATGTGTATAAATATGCACACATGTATAAATGTGTGTGCATGCATAANTTTTTTTTTTTTTTTTTTTCCCAGTCAAACAAGCACAGTTCTTGAGGTCAACTTTCTGCTGCACAGGTAAGTGATGAGTCAGAGGTACTTTCCCAGCTGCTAACCAGCATGCTTGAAGACTACACTAAGGACAAAAGACAGCAACTGGCTCAGAATAAGGGGCTAAACAGCAGAGGAGGATTTGAGAGAAAATGCTCAAGACTTCCTTCTGGCAGCTTTCTGCCTGGTGGATTATCAGGGGTCAATGAAGCAAATGCTGGAGTAATTCACCTTGCTGTTTCTGTAAGGCCTTGATCCAGCACATGTGCCTGCCAGACTTTCACCAAGTGAAAGATAATGACGGCCACAGGTACAGCCTCTCTGCAGCACCGGTACCGCAGCTTATACAGCCTGTGTGTGCCCTTGGGATGCCATGAAGAGGAGGATGAAGGAGAGAAGGGAGAGGTGATAATTAGATGCCTTCAGAGGCACAGGTATAACTCCAGCAGGGAAAAATATTTAGGTTTGCTGTACACAANCCTTTTCCTAATATCAAGTCTAATGTATATGTATGTATGATGATAATATCTCATAGTACACAAGTGAAATACCTTTTATCTGCTGGGAGACGTCCTTTGCCTGTACTACTGTCCCTCCTAAGTGTTTCCAGGNACTTATATCTGTCAGCATTTTTTTTTTTTTTAATTGAGTAGCTGAGCGGAAAAATTGGCCAGAGAAGTAGTTTAGTCTGAAAGTGTTGACCTATTGGTTAAGGGCTATTAAGGTATTTTTTGCTATTCCTTAATTGTGTCAGACTCAATATGATTTTAAAATGGAAAAAACAAAGTAGCCACCATAACAAGGTTTTGAGCAAAATGTTTTCATTAAAGAGTAACTTGTCATTGTGAAGTTTTAAATTTCCCAGGTTAAATTATTTGCTGCAATTTAACCGAACCGTTAAATGCTTTCTTACCTCTTTAAATTATGGTTTCTGACCAATTTTGTAAGAACAAAGATCGTGGATTTGGACTTAAGGAAGATTTTGCCATGCCCATGAGGACACGGTACACAGCCTGTAGGAGCTTAAAGTAATAGATATAACATGAAAGCTATTACCAAAGTTAATTTGATTCTGGCACATTAAAAATAGACTGGTTTACAGATTTCAAACATTGTTTCACTTTCTGTCCTGTGCAATGTGTAGCTACTCAACCCTTTTACATGGTGGTACAGAAGGATGGCTGCTTGCAGTCTAACTTCGGCTTTGTCTTGGAGTCGCCATCCCTGGAGGTGTTTAAGAGAAGACCCGATGAGGAGCTTAGTGGCATGGTCTAGCTGGGGGGTGTAGGGCTGGATGATCCTGTGGGTCCCTTCCGGCTAGGAGTGGCCTGTTAGACTGTGAGGGAACTAGGTTTGTGTTTACCACCGGGATGTGCGTTCGGTCTCTGTACGGGTGTTAGATGGTGAGTAGGACTAGATGATCCTTATGGGTCCCTTCCAACTCATAATATTCTGTGAATTCTGTGAATTCTGTGAAGTAAGGAATAACTTTAAACTCAGGCTTACAAGGGCTACAGTTTGTCCTTTCAGACAACTTGTGAAAATGTTGTGTTATTCCAGACCAACAATCCAAACAAGTAAACAGAACCAAGCTGTCCTGTAATCATTCTTGTATTTTATATTTTTACACAACTCCCATGTTGTGTAAACCTCCAACCTCCTCACATACCATGGTTAGATCTGCAACATGTAGCTAGGATTTGTATAATAACATGTAATTAATATTTCAATAATATGTAACTAGCATTTGAATAATAGGAATATTAGATATTTTTTAGAAACAATAAAAAGTGTTCACTGGTGGATCAATAAAAATTTTATTTCAAATATTTTGGTCATGTTAACAGAGAGAGATTTGTAATATGGTTTCCCCTCCAGTATGTAGCTTGAAAAACCGTTTCTGTCTCAGAAAAAGTATAATCATAATTATGACCTTTGAGTTGAAAGGTGGAATTTATTTCTTTTCCTTAGACTTGTGATAAAAGAGGCTGAAAATTATGAAAAATATATCAGGAAATAAATATTTTTTCTTTGTTTGTAATCCATCCTATATTTGATGTTATACATATATAATATTCTATCTATAATATAGTTAGATTAGAATATATGGATAATATGATAATATATCTATATATATATAGTCTTATATCTTATATATTAAATAAGTGGACTTCTGGGTCCACTTATATTAATTTACTTACAGGGAGATTTACCTCTTCTCAGTCTTTGGCACCAGATGTGTAAGCAGAACATATGCATGCAAAAGTTGACAGTGGTGGCTTATTCGTTCTTTCACGAAGGCAGAATGTTCGTGGCAATTAAAGATAATTCAGCACTCAAATATGAATAAAGGAAATGTTAATATGTCTGTCAAAAATTCAGCTCAAAGATATAAAAAGAAAAAAAATTAAATAATGAATTAATTTCTAAGAACTTTTCGAAGATACCATGAAATTTTTAGTAGCAGTGCCAGACATCACATATCAACTTCCCTTTTTAAACCTTTCTTTCATGGTTTTTACATTGTTGTGAAGATTCACTGAAGCCAAATTAGTTTTGAAGAGCTTAATTGGGAATAAACAATACTTCTTCCTGGATAAATTTTCAAGAAAAAAACCCCAAAGAAACAAACAAATGTGACTGAGATCAACATTCATTTTTACAACCACAAAATTTTGAACAATATTGAATTTTTGAGTTGTGTAGTACTCTCTTAGATACTTCGAGAAGCGTAGGGTTCTTTTTCTCCATTTTCATTTCAGTAAGAATACACCTATTGATGCATTTTATAGGTCATAATTTTTCACTCTTTAATACATGTATCAATCAAACAGGAGGGGCTGCACAGCTCAAAACTGTGTGTAATAGCCGTGCCTTGCACTGAGAACAATAAGTTGCCATGAAAGTGTAATCTCTAGCTGAAGTGATACAAGATGGTTAAAATGAGTGCAATGACTCTTTTGTTTCACTGTCTTTCCAGAATAAGACATGGAGTTCTGAAACACTTTATGTTTTAACACGCTATCAAAAAAATATAACAACCTCCAAACAATGCACAAGGACTCCATGAAAAAGAAAATGGGCAGCAAGAGCAGCAAGTTAAGCCTCGTTTATTGGAGATGGATCTCAGTTAAGCCTCGTTTATTGGAGATGGATCTCATTATCACCTGATGTTAGATGTTTTCAGAAATATGTTTTGGCCTTTGCCCCATCGCGTAGCCTGTGGGGAGAAATGGAACTGGAAATGCACAGTTTATCGTGCTGGTTTTATAAATCCATGTTAGGAAATAATGGATGGCACTGAGAAACACTTATTTCTCTTCAGTATCAGGGATGTCTAGACCACTGTTTCAGATGTCAACTCCTACTCTGTAAATGCCTGCAGTTACTCCCATGTATTAGCTTAGATTCACTCCCAGGTGGGATTTTCATTTTCCCGGATAACTTTCTGCAGTTGTCTTAACTTATGAGGATATGAACAAGAGAATATTAAGGTAAATTCCAAGCTGTATGGAGGCTTATTTAAGGCTCCATATTTAAGGCAATATTTAAGGCTGTATTATATCAGGAACTGTGGCTGGTCATTGTGTATTATATTAGCTATATTTCCTGTGGTCAAATCAAGATTTTTCCTCAGAAGTACGAAGAGTGTGTATTTTCATATTGTCTCAGTGAGATATACCCTTGAAAATTTCTCTAATCCTGAGCTTAGTGTTCACAGCCTTGCAGGCAGAAATTGAACTGACAACTAAAAATTCAACTTCAGCAGTAGCTCCTTCTCAGCTTTCAGTGTGAAGGGAATGCCCAGGATGTTTCTAACCCTGCAGTTTCTGGCTGCAGAGGGCCTGAGGCAATAGGTAGGAAGGAGTCAGAGCCACTCCTCAGCCGATCTGTATGAACCTGTTACTAGTTCAGTCCTTCCAGCTTGGGAAGTTCAGGATACCTGCACAGTTCCCCTTCTCTGAAATGTGTCACGCTCCTTCTGGGTCAGTCCCATTTGGACACAGAGGTCTATAGTATTTCTGTGTTCCTCAGCACTATTTATCTGACTAAGTGAAGAATTATATACAGGTAGGCTTCTTAATTAATCTTTTTTCACATGATATTTTCCCTCCATCTTTGTTCCATCCAGGGAACAGCGTTTCAGAGCTTTCCTTAGATGAGTTCAAGTCATCATGCATTCTAAATTTGTTCTTATGTGATGATTAGCAGAAGCTTATTTGCTCACCAGGTTTTCATTTTTTTCTTGGGTGTGCCTTGTGCTCCTGTTTTCCCAGGCTCAGTTATGCAACATGGCAAAGGCAGATTAATGATGGACAAGGGCATAGTTACTCTATGTTAAGCAACAGCTAACTGTATGCTATTTGTCAAGATTCCTGTTAAGACATGTAGCTCAGCTTTCATTTTGAAAAGATGTGGACACATTTGGTAGTGATAGCATAGGTTACCGTCAATCAAAAATTTTACATCAAGAAATGTATTATTCAAAGCCCCACTTCAATAAATAGGCACGATTTATCTTTTTTTTTACTGTTAATACTGAAATTGAATGGAGTCCAAGTGCCCTATGAACTTGATTTTACTGTATTTCTAGTCACTTTAAGTAACATAACTGCTAATACAAGCTTCTCCACATTTTTTATACACTTTATAAAAAGAAGACATTCTGACTATCTCCAAAATTATTTTCTTTCAATTTTTGTTAATTTTAAATCTTATTTTAAAAGTGAACAGTAGATTTAGAAAAATTACACCATGTCCAACATTCCCTTCCCTCTCCTCCTCTTCATTGTTTCATCCTACCACATGAATCTCTAAGAAAATTCACTTAAATCACAGATTTCTCGTTAGGTTAATGAGAACTAAAAATATTTTGATTATTAAATGCACAACAGCATTAATGAGGAAAGTAGTAGCTGGTATGATAACTACCTATTTTGAGTGAAGACCAAGAAACTTGCCTGTTAACCAAAGATTTTAAACCAACTTTTCACCTTTATGGGTGTTTTCACATTTGTTTTGGGAATATATTTTAGAACGGAGCTTTTTAAGTTGTCTCATGGTCCCTGCAATCTGGAAACTTCACTTGAATGATGAATGAGGATGGTCAAAATAATATAACTGCAGCAATTACAGATGCTCAAGCAGCAGAGCGAAGACATTGGCACAGACAATGTTTCTGTAGCACAAGCCCCAACAGGAATGTGCCTCTGACTCAGGGTAAAGGCAATGTGTTCACTGCAAAGTCTGGATGACTGTGGAGGGTACCTAAGCAGATAAAAATTATCCAGAGACAGAGAGTCGTGAATTCCTGACAGCTCCACTGGAAGCTGTGGAAGCCCTGGAAAGGATCTGTTAGGTCCCCCCACCAAACTCTCCAAGATGGGTGTCAGGGAAGAATAAATTGTGATCTCATAATGTATGGAGTACTAAAGCATAGTTCATGGTTCTAAGTTCATAAGTGGATCTAAAGCATAAAGCCTCTTAGTGATAAAGGTCAGTGATATACAGGTTTTCCAACTAAGTAAGCTGCATTCTCTGAGTTTCATGGGGAGAGAGGTCTCTTTGCTGCCCTGCAAGATTGGATTAGATATGCCGTGCCTACAAAATTCGTGTGATGTGCTAAGAATGGCTTTGGAAATGTGATACAGTAATCCCTCAAATTTCGTGGGGTTCTGGGACCGGAAGAATCCCGTGATGGCTGAATTCCAGGAAGATGTGGTTCATACATATGCAAATGAGCCACACCTCATCCCCTCAGCACTGGAGTGCTGGAGTGAAGGGTGTCTTCTTGGGGCCCCTCATGGTGGCTTGATAACAGAAAAAGGGAGGGAATCCAGCAAGGCCATGAGGGAGCGGCACCTGCCGTCTCCTGGTGTGGCAGAAGACTCACTGCAAATGTACGACTCATGTGACCTGGGATAAAAGTGTGAGCGACCGAGGAAGGATTAAGATATTTTCATGGGGGAAAAACCCCACGAAGAATTGAAGCTGCAAAAATTGAGCCGCAGAGAACTGAGGGACTGCTGTAACTAGAAATGGGCCTATTTTTGTTCATGAAGCCCACCAGCCAGCTCCTAAAAATACTTTGTGCACTGAGAGCTCACTGAAATGCAGGTGCTGAAAGCCCACTACAGGATTGCTGGTTAGGGGGAGGCAACTGCAGCGGGGTTGATTGTTTTGTTGCTTTTTTGGATCTTGGGTATTTCCTATCACTCCTCCTGTGGAAATAAACTTTAAGAGAAATTTTAGACTGTCAGAAATTGGAGGGGAAGAGAGAACAGATGCCCTAACTCATCTATGTGCTTCTTCTTGAGTAGCTCTAAGGAGACGGCAGTTCCCAGAGGCCTTTTTTCCCCCTCATTTTTCTTTCCTTGTGCTTGGCAACACAGACTCTATCTGATCTTATGCCGACATCAGTGACAGCCTCATATTACATTAGTATATGTTTTTACTGTCTGTTCAGGATTTGAAGGGCAATACGACATGACGAGTTTGAGCACATGGTCAATTCACATTATAATTTACATAAAGAAATGTAACAGTATTGCTATACTATCCTATTAATAAAGTTGTGTACTTTAATTAAGACTGAAAGTTCCAATATACCTCATAGAACAAAATCAGAAATATAATTTGTCCCTGAAATGGGCTGAAAACCTTACAGTGGTTATATGTCTTTTCATCTATGTGTGTGCATGTCTTCTTTGTCTTCTTACTCATTAATTTACATAGGTCAATACCTTGGACTGGAAGCTGAGCTCTAACATTCAGAAATAACCTATACAAGCATAGAGAAAACTTGGGGGTTTAGGGAGGGCGCATATAAAATGGGAATGCCCTGCTGCTTCCAGAGCATACCTGATACCCTGAAATGCTCCTGCAGTCTGCTCTGCGCATCGTTAGACCTCAGATTCAATCCTTTCACTTCTCCCCTGTGAGCTTTCAGCCTGCACCAGGTCATGGGGTTTTTTTTAGTGCTGCATAGTCAAGACTTTGGATTATAAATCTTACCTTTAATCTTACTGATAAAATGAACCCAACCAACCAAAACAAACCCAAAACCCCAAATGATCATAAAGTACTTGCCTCAACTTTTCCATTGTGAAGAAGTGACAGGATCAGACTGCAGATTATTAGAAATTACATTATTATTTGTCATAAGTGTATCCTTTATGAAGTATAAAGGTAGATAATTATTTTTAGAGCATCCAAATTTTATATTCATATATGAAAGAAACCTTTCAATATCTAAAAAAGAAAATGGTTCAGGCAGAACAAAAACATAGTAAGTGTAAACCTTGAAACACCAAATTCCAAAATTCTTTGGCTATTAAGATGTCTCAAAGACTGTTCCATTTGTCCTTGACTTTGGACAGATATTTCAGTCACAGCTGTAAGGTCAGCCAATTACTCTAGCAAACCCAGGTTGCTGTCAGAGGAATTGTTTAGTGGAAGACTAGACAGAAGCACAATTCACAGTATCCTCCAGGTCTGCATCACTAAAGCTTATTCAAACCACTGGAATACAGATGGAGTGGTTCTTAGGTAAATGAGTTTGAAATGGTTATGAAGAAAAGGAGAAATCTATAGTACTGAAGGGTTTCTACATCTGTGAAAAATGTAACATCTGATAAATGTATTGTTTTTAAATATAATCCCACATCTGCTGACAGAACTAATGCATTTCCATGTTTGGCACCCCATGAAAATGTTTTATCATGCTTCAAATTGAGACCAGGAAATTGTATATTTAGATGTTTTTAACACTGAAAACCTTTGGACTGTTAATTTTTTCATCAGGAAATATGGGGAGTAGGAAGCTGAACTCCGCATTGCATTCTGTGAGCTAATTCATGGTACATCATTAAAAATTTTAAATCCACCCTTTGTGTCAAGTACTTTTCCTTGTATTAATTATCTAATCACAACAGACTCAATTAATAGCCCTTGTAAAATGTGTTTCCAGCTGGTTGGAAGGGTCCATCTGGTTATAAAATTTGTTCTTTTTATGGGAATTTTTGTGAGAAGGTCTACTTATATTAAATGCTAGTAGAGTATTTAAAAAAGGGGTATATAGAGTTGTGTTGGAGAGTGGCAATAAAATCATGAAGAAATTTTCATTTTATTTGCATGCACCATATCTCTGAGGTTCCAGGTACACTATTTATCACATAATAAACGTTCGGAACGAAATAAATTTGGATTCCTTGTTGTAGTTATCACATTTTAAAAACTATCTATGCCAGATATTCCTACGTGATTTTTTTAATGGTTCAGGTGGTCTGATGGTGTGAAAAATGCCCACCACTAGAAACAGTGGATTCATTTAATCTAGTTAAAGCTCTTGATAACATCCATACAATATTTGTGTTGTATGATGGATTGTGAGAAATTCTGACTTTACCTCTGGCTCAAAGGTCCAATGCAGATAGTAAGTATTGATTTAAGAAATTGTTTCAGAAATTAAATTAACAAACATTTATAGTAATATAGGTACCATTCTACTGGTACTAGTATCATTTTATAAGACACGATATTTATAGGATGTGAGCATATGTCTCCATAGCTATTAAGGTAACTCGATATAGGTTTTACATGTATAAACCTTTCTTTATTTATTCACATATACATAAGATCAACAATCTATAAATTGCCAGTGATATACCTCTGTCATGCATTGAGATATGTATGATCAGGTGTTCACAGATATGATTCATGTAGCAGCATTGTAGAATTTCTTACGAGAGAGTGGTGCTACCTCAAGACTTTCAACAGTGTGAGGACTTCAAGTCTCGTGTTTTTTAAAAATTGAATTCAGCATACAAGCCTTTCTCTTTGAATCGATGTAAAATGGAATCAATCGATGGGCATAAAGAGTTCTGAAAGCATGGTTAACATTGACTAAAACAAAACAAAAGCAAGAGATATCCATAGATATCACTTCACTGCAGATGTTAGACAAACTGTGACAAGTATCCCCCTTTCCCCTCCCTAAATTCTCTTTTGCTGCTGTGGGGAGAAACTCACTTTATCAAGTAAAAGCTCATTTTATTCCAGGGGCTGCGTCTTGAGTTAAGACACTACATTGTGAGGTTCTTAGTAAAATTGTTAGAGCTAACAATATTATAAAGACACTTACTAACAATGCCGAACTATCAGAAGAGAAGGCTCATTAAACTAACAGTGCAAGTTCAAAGAGCACATTGTTTCCCATCCAAACACAAAATGCAATTTACAGACATTGGTACAATATCCCTCCAATTTAGAGAACAAATAATTATCATTCTAAATCCGTAACATTTTGTCAGAGGTTAAAATTAATTTTATAGTATCTGATTCCTTCATAAAGTGATAATATGCTGATTTGAGATAACATTTCTTTCTGAAATACTAGAAAAATCTATTCCAATCAACACAAAGAGAACATTGAGGTGATTTCTGATACTGTCAGATGAGACACTCTTATGCTGAACAGAGCTTCATGGAATAAAAGCCTATACAGTAGTGCAGAATATCAATTGTTCATCTCATTTATTTCTTCCTATTGGGTATATGTGAAGTGGCATCCTAACTGAGTGTTAATGAGGAATTAATTAGAATTAAGTGCTTCAATAGCATTTGGTGATTATTAGCTTTTTTTAGGAGCGGGCAATTTAATTGTGAAGCAGTTCTCTCACATTTCCAAAATGGGTATAAAACAAATAGAAAAGCCATTAGTTCTGTCTTCTCCCCTCAAGCCTTGAATTTGCATTCCTTCATACACTGACATTTTTAGGGTGATTTTTAATGTCACCATTAGAAACCTGCATCTCCTGCCTATCCAAAGGCAAAGGACTGTCCAAGTTTTCAGAAAGCTTTTTATATAAATATTCCATATCTGCTCTGAAGAAGCCATTTCTAACAGAGCAAAGGTGTTATTTGGTGTCTGTGCTTGCTCAGTTCTCAGAATGTCTGCATAGCTGGCAAGTCTTGCATCAGGGCTCTGTCCAGCTTTTTATAGGAGATGAAGTTTGAAAACAAACCGATTTCCCATAGGTCGTAAAACATCTGCCAGGTGATAATGACTTCAGGTCACTGTGGAACTAAGCTGGATTTGACCCAGAGACCACAACTGAGAAATTTGGTATGACTTCCACTTGAAAAAGGTTAGACTTTCTGTGAGTAGCATCACTATGCATTTTCAGACATCAGTAAGACTGGTGATCTTAATTTATTCCTTATCGATCTGATATGAGAAAATAAGCAGGATCACCTTCTTAAAGAGGTAATTTCCTCATGTCCTGGAAAATACAAGAAAAAAGTAACTGCATAACTCCAAAGCAGTAGAAATTATAAAGAGGGAAATACTACAATCTCCTTTTTTTTTTTGTTTGTGTTTTTTTTAGTGTCTAACATTTCTTTTGGGGGGCTTGCACCTGGATGCAAGGTCTGATATTTTTCTTCCCTCAAAGTATGTTAAGGAAGGGTGAAGGTGATGACGCTCTGCTGTGAAAACAAGATGAGGCAAAACCAAGGTACCATGCTTCTCTACTACCTTTCTAGTTTCTCAGTTTCCCTAGCGAGGATGCTGTATGAGCTTTCATATCACTAAGAAGTGAACAAATGTCTACATCAATATTTAAAATAATAAGATGGAGTTTACATATACACCCAGGCAACATAAAATTAACATGTACTGCACACACAGTGTGAAGAAGAGAGGCCAACATCTTCCTATGAAAGATGAGATGACAAACATAATTAATAGAAGCAACAGGATTTAAATAACTTACAATTTTGTGAGTTATTTACCTCGGTCAGGTACTGCATGCTAATAAAAAATTAACCTGGTCTTCATAATGTTAAAATCTGGCTAATTAACAAGCCCAGCTTTGGGCATTTGAGCTGGACTTGATGTTCTCCAGAGCTCTCTTCCACTCTCAGCTATTCCTTGTGATTCTGCCATAAAAGAGAAAATTTAATTTATATTTTGAACATAAGAATGATTAACTAGAATGGAGCATTAGTGTGTTCATTCTGAAGTATTGAATGCAGAGACCAACCCAGCAAGGTTCTTCTAAAATTTTCTCCTTTTTTTTTTTTAAGTTAGGCATTGCTGCTGTGCCACATACTATTCAAGCTTTACATAGAAGATCTTATAATGTCATGTTATATCTTGTACCACACAGAGTTCAAGATTCTTTCCAGAAATATAATTTCTTTTTTTGAATTAACATCTATGAGCAGGAGTAGAAGACCAAAGTCTCCTACTAATGTCTGCAAATCTACATGGTAATTACCACTCACCTTGATAGCTTTTAAGAGTATGCAAGTTACTTAAAATTTAAAAGGTCTTTTTATGAAGTAAGAAATGTCTGCAGCACAGACTGAAGATAACACGGCTGTGTTGACTCAGGCTTAAAAAAAATGCAGTACATTGCATATTAATAAGTGTGCAGTCTCTAAGACAGAGCTTGAATTTAGTCAGAGGTTGGAAAGTCATATACATACAATTTTTTTAAGTTCTACCTTAAATTTTATTCATCATAGTGAACCAGAATGTTTCACAGGGTGATTCATTGGAAAATGAATCTGTGGCAGAGTCTGTAACATCATAACAGTTTAATGTACACAGAAAATATATATTTATTTGTGCATTTCTGTATGAATATATATGCATACATATATGTAAACTTTTTACTGATAAGTGACAACCAGAAAGTATTTAGTTGTAACTAATCTTGCTAAAAGGGGAAATATCTCTGTATGTGTATAGAAGGTCCTCCAGCTCAGAATGGCTCAACTGGAGAAGTCCAATCTTTGTAAGGTTATCTTCACTAATGAAATTAGCAGCGAGATTATTATTGAATTTTTAAATTCTTAACCCAAGCATGAATTTAACTCAGAGAATGCCATAGCCATGGAGGAAGGGGGAAAAAACACCGCCCCAAACAGAGAAAAGAAAATAGAAGGCAGTCTGGAAAGATGATGTTAAATTATGCTGAATTGTGTCTGAGATACAGCATTAACTGTTTTAAATAACGAACAAAGTCAATCTAAGGCCAACAAAAATTTTTGTAAGCAGGCAAAATCACAAATTATGACCTTTTTATGTACAAACTGTCCGAGCAAAATTCATCTGAAGCCAGGAGAAATGAATGAACTCTTGCTGAAACCTTGTTTTTCAAGAAAGAGTAAAGGGATGTCATGGCCATGCGGGAATATGTTCCTGTGGCAAGGACATCAGTAGGAAACAAGGGCAAGTTCCATAGCTGCGTGCAATAACTTTTAACTGCTCGTAAAACATGGCTGAATCAATGTCATGTAGAGTTACAGCCACGAAGGAAAAGAGATAATCCCTGTTTGTAGGCTGACATAAGCAAGTTGGACTAGGATGACGCCATTGTGTGTATATATTCCATATCTTTGTTCTTCGGCTTCGGTCTATGAGGAATTGTGTTGTGGATACTGGTCCTTATTGACCAAGGTAATTTTCTGCTCTCTATCTGGAAGAGGTAAAAAACCCCTCAACAACCAGAGGCAGCAGTTTGGGGGGAAAAAAAATCCAGCAATATGCAGGTCACAGCTGCAGAGGCTTGGAGCTCATTGGGACTCTCTCACACAGCTGCAATATATAAGGCTGGAGAAGGGCTTTTCTGATTGTTGTGCTGTAGCTGTGGGAGAGTTTTGTGTGGGTTTTTCCTTGGTCATTTCCTTGCTGCACTCCAGCCACTAGAAGAGAGAGAAGGCCTGCAGTTCTGTCCCCCCAGGGGTTCTTGCTGCCTATCTCCTGCTTCTCCCTCGAGGGCTTCCAGTCATCAGTACACTAACTCCAGCTACTCTCTGGGCACCTGAGAAGTTTCTTCTGGGATTGTCCGGTGGAATTTGGCTGAGTCCTGCAGGACCCTTCACATCACAGGACCCTTCACATCACAGGACTTGTGGGATAGCTCAGGTTTTTCTCTTGCTATTTAAAACTCTTGTATCTTGACTTGTGTGTT
>WEKX01005363.1:17379-36290 GCA_013390025.1 Pitta sordida | reverse complement strand
TGTTTCCGTGATGGCAACTATATTGTTGCCATCTTATAAAATCAAAAACTTTCTTTACAGGAAGTATTAGGAATTCCCAGATTTGGTTTTGGTATTCTGCTCCCTGTGGGGCAGAACAATAGATGTGGAGAGAGTTTAATTCTTATTCTTCTGAGTCAATCTTCCTGTTAAAGGGGTTCAGTCTTAACAAAAGTTTCTCTGAAAGTCTGTTTGTCATTATTTTTCCTGGTAAGCTAGATGTCTGGGCTTAGAGTACTCCTGAACTGCAATAAGGACTGGTGATGAGAGTTAGACAACCTTCAGCCTCTTTTCTCTGTTTCTCCATGAGCAATTTCAGTGCATGCCAACCACTCAAATAGTTGCCTTTACCTGGATGTACATTATTGAACATCTTCGAATGCATGAGCAAGTGATCTAATAAAGAATTAAGTCTTGGCTCAATTCCAGAAGACACTTCATATCTCATGGTGTTAAAGGTAAGACCAAAAATAAAGTTCTGTTCCTGATATGTAACACAGGTGCAATTGTGATATCCGAGGTGAGAAACATGATGGTAAGAACTCTTTGTATGTATTTGTTTGCTCATGTGAGGTGGTACATAAATGCTGTGAAGACCCACCTTCACTAGTAATTCTTTCTGTGCTGAAGACTCGTCAATTTGACTCCTGATTGCCAAGATGTTACTTGACATACTGTACCAAGGGCCTAGGCTTCAAGATTGAGAGGCTATACATATATATATATATGTATATATATATATATAATCTGGTGTTATAGCAGGTTGCGAGATGACTACAAGCAGTGTGTTGCTGAATACAAGCTTCACAAATCCCTGGCTCTCTCTTAGTTTTGTCTCAATTTACCTAAATAGCAGATGTAATCCTAACACATATATTTCGCTGAAGTTGTGCAGTTCATTAGGTATAAGCTGCTATGATCACAATCAATGCAAATCATGTGTTTCTTTTCCTTGACTCCCCTGATGCCCCTCAAAAGTGGCAGTGATACTCCCAGACACTGTCAGCCTTATCAGTCCTTTTAAAGATCAGTAACAAGCCCTGCAGAAACCATGGTGTGTTTTATGTTCATGGCATAAACAGCTTTGAGGGGTTGGCTTAAGACGACACTTAAAATGATTGGTTTTGCAACCTCCGTGTCTTTCTTTTGACAGATTTTATTTTATAGGTGCTAAAATTAGGAAGGAGTCACACAATCACATAATTAACAAGGTTGGAAAAGATCATTGAGATCATCCAGTCCAACCTATTACCTAACACCATCTCATCATCTAAACCATGGCACTAAGTACCTTATCCAACCTCTTCTTAAACACTTCCAGGGATGGTCACACAGCCATCTCCCTGGGCAGTCCATTCCAATGGGAAATCTGTCTGTGAAAAAGTGCTGGTTTTATTCTGGCAAAGTGCATGTACTTCATATGAGGAAAGGTAAGATGTATGCAGGGCAGTTTAAGTGCCCAGGTCAGTAAGAGGTCTTGGCAACCTCTTCCACGGAGATAATTAAATCATGTAAGATTTGGAAAATGAATGGCAATTCAGAAAGATCCTTTCTTAATATCACAGGCTGTTTGTGTAAGGCTTTTACTGTCTGCTGGGGGTGCCAGAGTAAATTAAGGAAACCAGTCTTTTAGGCAGGGTGTTGCGGCAAATTACTTTGTTCAGCAGTAGACCAAACCCTTGGAGTCAAAGAATCGCAGAATATTCTGAGTCAGAAAGGACCCACAAGGATCATTGAGTCCAACTCTTAAACAGCACCACTACCTCCTTAGCGGGAATCAAAGCCCCGGTCTCTTGCATGAGAGATGGGGACACTCACCACTATACTAAAGTGAATTTTCATATGTAGCTTTCCACGAAACTAATGTAAAAATGTTATCCACTTTTTAATGTTATTCTTTATCTGAACCAATATGTAATTTTGAAAAAAAAAGTCAAGTACATTTCAAATAATGGGATATATCCTTGTAGCTGGGAGAATACACTTGTTCTAAAAACAACTCAAATTAAAATGATACCTACCTATAGACTGCAGGAAGTTCATTAATAAAGGGAAAGAAATTTTACCAATATCCAGGAGACTCATATCCTGATCCATTTTGACAATCTAGATATTTTACTGCTTCTTATGTGCATTTCATCTGTGTTTGCATGTCAGGGATTTGGAAGCAACTAGTGCAAAATTAAAAGAAGAAGGAAAAGAAATATTGAAAAAGTCTGATCAATTACACATTTGCATTTCCTTATGAACAGAAGGCTGAATATGTCCATAATTAAAATAAACTTGACTGGATACCATTGCTGCTAGTCCTAAATTAACAGATGAGAAATCTGCTACAGCAGCATCCCTTCTGATACTACCTAATTTAAATTAATTGCCTCTGAGTCCAAATAAAAAATTAAGAATCAGACTAAGCCTGCAGTATTAATATTGGACCTGATTATTTAATCCTGGAAATTGTTCTTCCAGAGCTCAGCTTCCAAGGACAACTGCTATGAAGTTCTGTACTGGTTGTGTATGTGCAAAAGGAATATTGATTCTTCCCTGCCACACCTAACTGCTTTAAAATCTTTCAGCATCAAACTGCATACATGTGCTATACAGAAGAGAGTTTAATATGTCAAAATACAGCTTTCTCATATATTTTGTGATTTTTTATCCTGAAATTTGGTTTCAAAGTGAGGATTTCCTGGGATTCATAATCCATATTCTCATATTCTGGGTAGCCATTGATGAGAATTTCAGTTTATTTCCAGATATTATCTTAGGAATGATGAATATTTATAGAGAGTTTGAAGGGAGAACAGATTTACACTGAAGAAACTTGTCCACCCATAAGGCACTGCGTTGTCACATCTGTCCTGCATGACTTCAGTAGAGTGAAGTCCATGGTTGGGATGATGACATCCATTTGCATCTCAGTGGGGTTGAGAATGGAATTCATTGCCCTAGTGGTGTGTGTGGCTCGGAGTGGCCTGCTAGACTGTGAGGGAACTAGGTTTGTGTTACCGCTCTGGGATGTGCTTTTGGTCTCTGTACGGGTGTTAGATGGTGAGTTGGACTAGATGATCCTTGTGGGTCCCTTCCAACTCATAATATTCTGTGATTCTGTGATTCTGTGGTTTGCTCAGTTATAGATTTCATTTAATAAATAAGAGATCTGAATAAGCTGTTTGTGACTTGGATGCAGTGTAGAGCATCCCTAATTTGATAGGTCATTAATCTGCCAGGTTTAACTAAATAACAAATTGCAGCTTTCGTTAGCTCCAGAAATAAACCAAGGCAGAGTCTGTATGCTCTCAACCTGTCACAGTCCTTCTCAGTAATTACATCATTCAGGTGATCTACAGCTTCTATATTGTGATTCATTCCTCAAAGTACCACCATTAAAAGCAGATATTTAATGCTAGGTGGGACTACATGAGATTTGCCAGTCAGCAATTTGGTCTTTAAAAATCACGTTTCTTCAAGCAGCCCAGTATTTCTAGGGATAACAATAAACACACTTTGCTGAAAATTTGTTCCTAAATCTAGATACACCTACAGGTTTTTCAGTTTCTCTAGTCCTACTCCCCTAATTAAGGCAGAATTCAGATTTGGTAGCAATATGTTTTAATATAAACCCACATTTGATAGGAAAGGTGGTTTATTTTCTTTTAAATATTACTTAAATAGCTTTTGTTAGCATAGTTAGATGCATATGTGGCTATTTGTTTGATAGAACTTCGGCTTCCTCTGAACATTATTTCATCTGTGTATGCAAAACTGAGCATGGTTGATGAGGATACTTTTAAATATTGAGCAATATTTTTAGAGCTTGACAAAAGTGTAGTGCACTGGAGATCTGTCCTGATATTGTCACCCAAATTTTCACAATACCGTCACAATGAAAGTATAAAATATTTGAAAGGTCTGACAGGCTTGAGCTTTCTAGTCAAAGACTATCCATTCAACACTTTTCAAAAATATTCCATCTGGAATTGTTTTAGTTAAGGCTTTGACAATTGAAATAATTTGCATTTTCTTGAAAAGCAAAAGAGGTTGACAAACAAATTTTTTAAATATTGAAGAAAATTATGAGGGAGAAATGTGTCAAAAATCATTCTTACATGATGTGTATTATCTTGTAGCAGACAAAAATGAGAACATTTATTTGTAAATAATGAGTGATTTGTGAGATTATGGAACTGAACAAATTTCCTTTGTTTTTTATAACTTATCTATCTTATTTTTTCATTGTAACCTAATGTGCTATTATCAATAAGTGAGATAGGTATTGAAAGGATAGTAGCCAGGCTAAATAGTGGCTAAGTCTCTGCAGATGTAAATTTTGTACAGTTAAACATGCATAGCACACGCAGAAATAAAAAAAACAAGACCAAAAACATGTCCACAGAGGTAAGTACAGAGAAGAATAAATTCAAAGATGAGCATCTAAGAAGAAAGCCAAGTAAAGGATACCTGCTTTCTTTATACTCTCTTTTGCTAGTTAACTTGTTTTTCTAATCTGAATTTAAAACACAGTTTTAAGTGTACTTTAAGTTATTGAGGGAGTAGGAGTGTATTTCATTATTCTGGGAGAGACTGATCAAAACAAACAATAATGTACTTAAATCCAAGTAGAAATCTGTGAGTGGAGGAGGGGCACGATTTGATTTCCAGATAAAATGGTCCAAGAAATTTAGAAATATAAATTCAGTTAGGGGAAATGCATTCCTGTGTCCAGAGCTAGCAGAATCCTGAGGCACCCTTCAGGCCTGCACAGGCCGTCTGTGAAGGCTAATTAGCTGCCTAGCATGAGTTTTCAATTCCAGATTAATATGCATTTTACAAATAATCTGCAGAACAAAGAATTAGTTTTTGGACATGTTTGTGAATAATTTGAAGTACAGAATGAATTCAGTAATTTAAAAAATCCATTTACAGACACCTTACAAGTGGGTAGGGAATAAAGAATCAAGCTTAAGAAATATTTGTTTAAAAAAACCCCAATTTTTCTAGCTGCTATAAATAGCTCAAACATGCTTCATGATAAGGAAAATAAGGACTGGCACTGCATGAGGGGAGTACACTATCTCTAAAAACTCTTGTGTGTGCCATGACAAATTTTCCTTTTTCACTTTTTGGTGTTTTTTTGTTTTTGTTTTTTTTTTTAATTTTTAAGATTTTTGGTTTTGTTGTTGGAGTTTTTTAGTGCGTTTTTTGGGGGGGAGGGGGAGTTGGTCGTCTGTTTGTTTGTTTTGAATCAGAGCATGATTTCCCCCTCAGGTAAAGGAGTGCTTTCAGTTTTGAGGAATTGTTAAGTATGGACTGAGTGGGATTTTCATGGTGTGGGAGTTGTGTCAGGCTTCTTGTTCTTCCTCTTTTACTATGGGAAGGTTTCAAAGTGTCTGACCCCTCAGAATCTAAAATTAGTTCTACAAAATTAGATGACATAAGGATTTTTGCTTATTTTTTTTCTTTCCACACACCAAATGAAGCAAACTTTTATAGCTCTCTCAAAAGTGTTATGTGATACGTGACAAGATGCACACACAGTCATCCATTCCCACATCTGAGCTTTGTTGAGAGGCATAAGACTAGCTTACTCCTTTTCAGGCTTAATACAGAGAAATTGGGCAGCTCATTTTTTTATTAATCAGCCTGAAAGCACCATTTCCACTTTCAGGTACTTATCCTAATTTATCACCATAATTAATTCATGGCTCGTTTATACTCATTTGTCCTTGTGCCAATATTCTATGGGTTGCTTATATAATTTTTCTCTTCCTTCATGCTTATATATCCAGATATATTTATGGGGAACAGTCATATCCCTTCTTAACTATTGTTTTGAGAAGCTGAACAAGCTAAAATCTTTTAATCTCTGCTTGTAAAATAAATTATCATTTATATTGCTCGAGCACATTTGCTTACTATGAGGTTATTTTGGTTCCAGTCTGTGCTTTAATTATTCTTTGACTTCCTTGTTTGTTAGGTGCAAACAAGGGAGAAAAAATTGAGACAAAAAAAAAGCGAGATAATATTTTTCTGTTACAAGGAGGTCTGAGACTAATAACACCATATGTATAAAAGACAGCTGGATAAACACATGCAAAACCTGATACACATATTGTTAGAGTGCCTTTGGGATGACTCTTTGTGACCGTTAGAGGCCAATAAGTGTGTTTATTAATTGACAAGAGACTAGCCAGAGGTCAAAGCACCAACTTTAGTAATGTCTATTGAAAGTTGAATGCGTGGTGGTTAAGGAATATCGAGGAAGAGAACTAGGGAAAAACGAAGGTAAACCAGTCACATATAAATCAGTAACAACAACAATCCCTAATTTTCCCAACCCCGAGGTCTTTTCCCCTTGAAAATGATGTTCCAGGTGTTGTACCACTGGGATGCAGCAAGGGGGCGCTGTAGTGGGCAGGAACTGCAGTAGCTCTCCTCTGGTCGGCAGGTGGCGCTGGGGAGCCCCACGGCTGCTCTCTGGCCACCGGGTAGGGAGGGCACACCTGAGCCAGGAGGATGAGAACAAAGGCTCAAACACGTGCAAAATANCACCTGAGCCAGGAGGATGAGAACAAAGGCTCAAACACGTGCAAAATGGTGGCTTCTCCTGGGGCCTGGGACAGCCAGGGAGAGAAAGGCACTGGATGCAAAGACAGAGAAAGAGCAAAAAAAACCCACGTGGATACCGTGTATGTGTGTGTGTGTGAAAAACAGGGTGCTCTTACAGTTAGGGAGAGGAAAGCGAGAAACGGGGTGGTGGGAAGGAAACCAGTGGGACACAGGGACTCACTGGGCCATGCAGACAACACCCCTGGGAGGGGGAGAGAAAGAGGGGAAGGGAGAAAACCTGCTTGCAAGGCTGCTGGTGTCCTGAAGCTTTTGTTGCAACTGGTTTTCTTCCTGCTTTGAGCACCAGATGAGGGACCTGTCCCTCTCTGAAGCCTTAAAAGCCCACAGCCTGCCCCCCTCCTCCACCCCCTTCCTTTCCGGGGGAGTGGTTTGCTACCCTGTCCCAGCTGCACCAGAAAGAATAAAACAAACAAGCAAGAACAGAGAGGGAGAGCGAGAAGAATGAAAAACAGAAGAGCTTTTTTTTTCCTTTCCTATGGGTTGTCCATTCCAGCACCATGAGAAACTATGACACTCTTTTAATATGTAATGGTACAGTAGGTGTTAGAAAGCATCATTTATAAATTCATACTAGAAAATGTAAACTTCAGGAAAACAGTTTATTTTAAAAGCTAAGCTGAGTAAGTTATATCTTTTGTGTAAATTCACCATAACTGTAATGACTACTTGCTGCAAGTACAAAATTATTTCCTTACTCTGTGTTAAGCTTACACTGACTTGACACTGATATTCCAAAATTTTAACATACATTCTTTCTCCCAGACAGGCACCTGATTGCGATAAAAAGCTCAGTGTAGAAAATGTTGAGGAGGAAAATATCTGTTTTGGTTGGTATTCAAAACTGCTTTCTTCTGTAAGCCAGATGAAAACAAAACATTTCCTACAATTAATGTTTTTGTTAAGCATTCATTCCCTGATGGTACAAACCTGTGTGCAAGCTGCAATGCCCTCTTGTCCTCTGCCAGTCATTTTTGCCACTGCTGTGACATCACTTGGGATGCAGGGTATCCTCTTTCAGAAATTTTATCTTAGAAGCAATGGATTTGGCTGAATCATAGTAGTAGACTACAGTCCTCAGATAAACCAGATTTTTGTGTGGTTTTTTGTGTGCTATCCTAGTGCAGTGCAATATCATGCAGCTGTAGCAGTTAACGAAGAAATATGGTTACAGGTGGGATTTTCTCTGGAGTTAAACCTGCTTGGCAGAAATTAGTAACAGTAAAGCTTCAGGCAAGAGCATCAAAGCATGCTCTTTTCTTAGTTGGCTTACTTCCTCCATCGCCCTCTTCCTCAGCTGCTGGCTATGCTTCTGACTCACCTTAAATGATACTACTTCCCTTTTCAAAATTCATACACAAGAATAAGTAGGGTTTTGGACATCACAATGTAGGACCCATATAATAGCCCAGAATCAGAAATAGTGGAATCTCTCTGCAAACACCTGTAATGTGTCTGTATAAGCCAGTTCAACTCAAGAAGTAACATGGTCGTGTTTCCCAGCAGTATGCCTGATTTATTTCCCTTTGGGTTGATCAGAAAGTTTGTAACCTTCACATAAATGCACCTCCACACATGGATGGCTACACTCTTTTTAAACACGCGCACAGCAGCATGCTGTCATGTGGATTTATCAGCTCAAAGCTGCAAAGGAGACATTTAATCTCAGAAACAAACAGACAAATAGAGGGATTTTTCATGTGAAGCAATAAAAGGATGCAGATAATTAGAAATAGTCACACATTTTCTTCCCCTCCATTTTTTCCAATACACAAAGTAGCTCAAACTAGAAATCCTAATACTTTGTAAGTATTAATTATAATTATGTTAACACCATAGTCATATAAATGTCATCCGGAAAGTGTTTTAATATATGGGGAGTTCAGTAAGGCTTAGACAAAAATAGTTACTCAAGTATCTCATCTTTATCTGCCAGCTTAGAAACCTTCCTTAACCTGCTTTTAGATCCATGCGTTTAGGTTGTTCCCTTAGATAACTCTTGATTTGTTTGTCTATAGACATTTAGATCGAATTATAGTGGTTGAAATCCAGGTCAAGGCATATGTTAGAGCGTAATTAAACAGCAGGAATCTCAATGTTGTCAACTCTCTTGGGACTCCTACAGTAACTGTAAGTCCACAGGGATGCTCCTGGAGCTGTTGCTTCTCCTTCTTTCCTGGGACTTGAAATAAGAAGTAGATTGCAGATATTTCCCAAGGAGAAAAATGGTGTGATTTTCGCATATTAGAACTTCACTTGATTTGGTGGAAAGGAAGTTAGAGAAAAATCATAAACTCATTTTTTCATTAATGGAGTTGCCCGTTGCTGCTGAGGGCAGTGCTGGTGCGGCTGAAGGGATGGGAATTAACACCACCTGTTTGCTAAATGAACTCAGATTGGAGTACAAGCTCTATGGGGAGTGGATACGGGAACTGGGGTTGTTCAGCGTGCAGAAGAGGAGGCTCAGAGGTGACCTCGTTGCTGTTTACAACTACCTGAGGGGAGGTTGCAGCCAGGTGGGTGTGGATCTCTTCTCTCAGGCTGACAGAGGACATGGCCTTAAGCTATGCCAGGGGAGGTTTAGACTGAATGTTAGGAAGAGGTTTTTCACAGAGACAGTGATTGCTCATTGGAATGGTCTGCCCAGGGAGGTGGTGCAGTTGCCATCCCTGGAGGTGTTTAAGAGAAGACTCAATGAGGAGCTCAGTGACATGGTCTAGTGGGAAGCTTGGATGGATGGATCGTGATGCCCATGGTTCCACACTTGTGGGCCCGATCCCTGGGTGGGCGTTTGCTTGGGAGTTGGACTAGATGATCCTGAGGGCCCCTTCCAACTCAGATTAACCTGTGAACTTGTGAACTCAGATCCTAGGAAATACTTATCTAAGGTTTGTACTCTCAAGATCAGTTATTTGGCTAACCCAAGAATATACTGTAATCAGAGACCTCTTTTGCTTTTGAATTTTAGATATCTGAAATTTAGCTGTTTAGAAGTGGGCTTTCTGCTAATGTGATTTTTATTTTTTTGGTTGACTTTGGTTTTTTTTTATTTTTCCTGTTTTATACTCTAATCTACAATGAAAGCTACAATTATTCTTAGTTCTCCATGGGCAAACAAGTACTGATGAAAGCTACAGAAGTGATGGTAGTTTTGAAAACACACTAGCAACCTGAGGAATCTGACTCTTCCCTTTATCAAACATTTAATTAGAAGACTGTGATAGAATTGAAATGCATTCCGGTTTTCTCCTCTCTGTTTTGCTTGCCATCACCTATGCTAGTTTTTTTAATGCCTGTGCCTTACATGATAGTACACTCACCATACCAAAATACCATATAACATACTTCACCAAAAACGTTAGTATAAGAAGTTTTTGAAATGGGCAGCGTACAATTGTAGTGAGTAATTCCCCAGCACCAGTACATTGTGCATTGTATTAGCTTTCAGAGAGGTCATCAACCTAGAAGAAGCAGAGAAAGTCCCACAGATTTCCATTTCTTAGCTTGTTATTATTCTGGCCTGTCAGTTATGGCCTTCAGAGACAGATCTGACTTACAGTAAAGCCAGCGGTTCAACAGATGCCTCAGTGGAGGGAGTCACTTGATAGGTGGCAGATCTCCAAGCTTCTAAAAATATTTTCTTGACTAGCAGTTTTCTGTGGGATGCTGTATTCTTTTAATCTCAGCCAACACTTTTGTTCAGAAATACTGCTGGCCTGATTCCCTTTGCATAGTCATGTAGCCCTACTGACTATGACAATGCTGCTCTGAGCACCAGTGTCTACAAATAAAGAGCAAATTTTTAAACAAATGTGTGAGTCACCACTGAAAACACTAAGATCTAGGATGGGCACTGGACCAATTCACCCAGAATATGCTGGGTTAGGTTATATCAGGAAGCTTATGCTGATTACTTCTCCAAACTTTTTAGCCAACAGAGTAATTCACCTGACAGAAACTCACTTGTTTGCCCTTAGTGTTACTCTCTAAACTGTCTCATTCATTTTTTGGTGTAAGGTGCTGAGAATTTCTCCTGGAGTCTGGTCTGCAGTACTTCATTTGGAGAAGAAGAAATAAGCCTGCTACTTGAGTTATTTTCCCCTTTTGGGAAGTATGGGGCAATCAGGCACCTCTCTGCAGACTGCTTTGCTCTTGATGTGCAAATACCACTGCAAACTCAGTGCTCTGAATGTGAAGTAAAAAGATGTTATGCTCAATGTTCTTCCCAGAAAACAATGGGAAATGATACTGCTGATGTCATCCTAACCCTTAAAATTAACGCGTCTTCACAGTGCATCCTGTGAGACAAAAAAACAGCCTAACTAGCAGCATTGGGTTTAAAATAAAATTACTCTTAATATGGGTTTTCCTGGGTTTTCCTTTGGAAGAAAAAATATTTCTTTGCTAGGAAGAGGTATAAAGAGAACTTGGAAATAGTTGAAGCATATTGTTTTGTTCTGCTTTGATTCGATTCTCATTTTGAAAATAGATGGGCTGATTTAACCATTTTTCTTTTTATCTGACAAGAAATGAGATGTTTTTTAAGAAATGAGTATCTTATGAGGGAAGCACTGACAAGCTGTCTTACTACTAGGTACTGCTAGAATATCAAAACAGTTATTTTAAAGGCCTGTTCTACAGGAAAGTTTTGTTTTGCAATCCATAACAATAAATAATTCTTTTTAGTATGTGGTTTTATTTTCTGAGGTGTTTAGCAATCTAGCATTTTAGTGATGGCTGCACAGAAAGACACAATCATATGTCAACAGCAGGCCTCTAGCTGTCCCTCTCTCTTAGTTTTCCCTTATTTACCTTCATCCCTGTGTATTTCAGATGACCTGATACATCATTATTTTTGTAACATGAGATAGAACATATGTCACATTACTGACCCTAAGAGTAAATTGTAGTCTTATTAAAAGTGAAAACAATGACACAAAACAACCTACCAAAATGAGAAGCCCAAATTAATTACAGCTTCCACAATTTAATGTGAACCCAAACTCTGAACGCAGAACTAATTGAGCTTATTTTTATATTGAATAACATGGGCTGAGCAGGAGGTGATGTCAATCCTTGATTACCATTCTAATTGCCCTGAATATTTCACTGTAGCTGTCAGCGAGGTGATGCTCATATACATGACTAAATTTGGCACACTCTGCAAATCTATTGCCAGCAAGACAAGCACCACTGAGTGGCAGGCTGGCAGGCATTGCCTGCTGCTCACAGGGGAAGGTGCTGCTGTGCTGTACAGTGTTTAACAGAGGGTGTGTGATACAAAATCCCATTATGAGTGGGACAGCACTGTGGTTATTTGAGTTTTAAGCAGATAGAAGGGCCACATGTGGTGGCACAACCAGAGTGTTTTGTTTGCTAATTAGCAGCATCAACAATACAGCAATCTTCAGCAAGTATTTACTGTCTAAAAGGGTTTTTCTGAAGAGCCAAAAGTTTCACAGATTTCAGTTTAATAACATTTCCTCTCTGGTTCACCTGCACAGTTAAGTTGGAATGGATTAAGTTGATCTTCTTTTCCCATTATTTGCATTTTCCTTTTTTTTTTTTCCTTTGGCAGAATCATCACGTGAATGAGCAAGTGTAATTCTGGATGAACTTTCATTATATCAGAAAGCCTGATTAGAAAGTAAAGAACAGCTGGGCTACATACTTTATGAGCTTCCTTTAAAAGAAAGTTTTTAGAACATATTGCTGTCAGTCAGTATTTCTCTGGCTCCTTCAAGTTTCTATTTCTTTCAACCAGTGTTTCTTAATAATAGGGCATAGAGAACTTACCAGGAAAAAAAATGTGCCAAAAAACAAGGATCAATTTGATACATACTCTTCTATTTTTTTTTCTAATCTCTAAAATTGTCTGGTTTTCGGCCTTGAGACTGGTACTAATCTTGCACTTCTAGTCGAGAGTATGGGTCCTTGAAATACTGGATCCCCCAGCAACTCCAGAGTTTCAGATCTGTTTCCATCAAAGGTCTGCTGAGGATATATTTAGACTCTGCAGGTAAAGACTGCTGGTGTCACAGAAATGAACATGGAATATGGTTTTAAGCCTATAAAATTTTACTAAAATAGCATGCTAGACCAATACTGACTCAAGGGCATGCTACTAGCCTGGACTAAGGAAAAGGAGGTTGGATGACTTTCATGGAAGAAGGCTCTTTACCACTTGTTGACTGTCTTTGCTTGTCTCAAGCCTGTTGGTCGGCATAAGAGCAGCTCTATTTATTGTCCCTTCCCAATTCAGGCAGCTTTTTTTTTCAGTTGCATTATCATTCTAAGCAACCTTCTGGAGGCTGCTTCATTTAAAAACTCAAGTCTATATTTATTTGAGTAAAATTATACCTGTGAAGAAATAGAGAGAGAGTCTGATTTGCTTAGTGTTCTTTTATTCTGTTTGTGTGGCACAGCCCAGTGACAGCTAAGTGCCAGTAATGCTAGGAATGTCTCTACTTTTCTTAGGAGCTGAGTGAATGAACCTCATGGCACATACAGGGAGATGGCTAGACAGGATATTTTCAAACACATCGTCATTGAAATGTAGTAAAGGGTAAACTGTGCCAAAGTAGCAGAAATCAGACAAGGTTATTACAGTCCCACACTGCTATATTCCATTTTTGATTTTGCACGCTAATTGCATTTCTTCTACTCAGAGTCCGAGCACTGAAGAAGTCAGGACTAGTTATAAATACAAATTTTGAGTCTCTCAGTACATCAGCAAATTGGTTTGTTACCAGTGGATCTGGAAATATTTCAGAAAGAAAATAAAATTGAATCCTAAAATGTTGTGCCTTAAAATGTTATGTGAAGCTGCACATCAGAGAGGGGTTAAATCTTATGCTGTAGAATTTTCTGTTAAGCACCTCTTTTCAATATAGAAAACATTACCTCATATTTTTAGCACACTTTCTCCTGCCCTTGCCTGCCCATTTTTTCAATTGTAAACATTTTGTCTTGTTTAGCTGCAGAAATTCTGCAGACCTTCACTGTCAATTTTGCTGCTAATGAGCTTTTATTTTACAGGAGCTTCAGGTACATTGCAGGGCTAAAATTAAAGAACACAAATTCTGAATTGTTTGACTTCTTAGCCAACAGCTCCCAGGTGCACTTGAAGAATGCCTGGGTTTGGGGTTATTTTTTCATTTTAATAGAAATACAGCTGGAGACAGCCGTTTCAGAAAATCAATGTGTCACAGCTTTGTGGCAACTCCTAGTGGTTTGGCACTGACATCTCATCAATGATGCGGCCCCAGAAGAGAGAACATCATAGGCTTCGTACATATTTTATTGATATTATTGTGTTTTCATTGATTACCTGCCACTGTAGTGGAGTTGTTGTGATGTATGGTCTTCTGCTGCTTTTACAGAAATGGACTTCTTGGACTGACGAACCTGTCAAGTCCAACAGGTATATTTTGCAGCCTTGTATGCAACTTGACTTGTGAGCATTAAGCCATTGAGCTCGTTGTTGGGTGAAAAGCACACAAAGAGAAAGAGGAGCAAGAGGGAGAGCTAAAAATGAGGGGTAAAGAAGTATGTGAGTAATTTTCTGAGATTTCCAGAAGCAGGAGATTAGCTCATGAGACTGCTCATGTCAAGTGCATCTGGAGGAGGCTATCTTTTTGCTGCTTCACATGTATAGAGTGATAGAGTCTGAGCCTTCTTGAAGAAGAGTGTTAAATGATTTAGAGAGTCTTGTTCATGAGAGGGTAAGGCTCTGGGGGGATGGAAAGGAGGCAGTAGGAGGGGATTTGTGGACCAGAAAATGTTCTTGAACTACAGAGAAGCATACAGATTTATATTTGCTCTGAAACTCCCACTCAGAAACCTAACTTCTGACAGCACCAAACAAATACAAGATAAAAATGTTTAAGATGCAAAGTGGAGCATTAGTCACAATCTGATGATGTGTGGCACTGCACTGTTGATGTGCTCCCTTAAAAATATGTCAGTTTCTTCCAGGCTTTCTTGTAACACAGAAGAAAACAAAACATTAAATTACTGATTTTGTCCTACATAAGTAAACATAAAATTTTATGTAAACATAAGTTAACAAGGAAGATTATTTGCTTTATGAGTATAAATAGCTGTTCACAAGCAAATTTTAATGATATTAAACAAACTTTTATTTGCTTTCATGAAAATTATGGCAAATAAGTTGCATTTTTTTGATTTCCTTATTTCAGGTCATACTGTCATAGTGAAAAGGACTCCTGTTTAACATGTTGATCTAGAATGCAGTTACAAAACACTCAAATTTGCAGACAACTTTTAGATTTGAAATTTAACTATGACTAAATCTGATACCTAATAAAATTTTCAAGCTGTATATTGTTACATGCAGAACCAAAAATGGGAGGGGAGGGTGGTGATGTCTGAATGAGTTCAGCTAGCATGTTACAAACCAGAAAATTCAAGAGGACATGGTCTTAAGCTGCCCCAGGGGAGGTTTAGACTGGATGCTAGGAAGAGCTTTTTCACAGAGTGATCCCTCAGTGGAATGGTCTGCCCAGAGAGGTGGTGGAGTCGCCATCCCTGGAGATGTTTAAGAAAAGACTGGATGAGGAACTCAGTGACATGGTCTAGATGGGACAGGGAATTAGGTTATGTCCACAGCTCTGGGGTTGTGGGTTTGATCCCTGTATGGGAATTAGCTTGGGAGTTGGACTTGATGATCCTTGTTGGTCCCTTCCAACTCAGAATATTCTGTGATTCTGTGTAATGTATGTTGGTAATGTCATTAACTCTCCGGTCTTCTGCAATTCAGAGCAAGGAGATTAGAATGGTTTACAGCAGCAGATGAACACATGAAATATAAATGCCAAGCTCAAACTAGCTGCTGCACTATTTATTATCGGGAATTGCAGATTTCTGATTTGTATAATTTAATTTTCCCATAGCTCTTTTCAAATATTTGCAATTATTGAAAATTATTGGTCATTATTGATATTAGAAACATGTGCCATAGCAAGAATTGTGCATAATCTAATTCCAATTTTAAATAATTTCCTTTCAATTTGATTCCATTTATTTTGAATGCAAAATAAGGCAACGTTTTATTTTTTTCTTTCTTTGTTTTTCCCCCTTCCCTAAAGAGACGTCACAGGTTCACAGGTTATTCCAAGTTGAAAGGGACCCACAAGGATCATCTAGTCCAACTCCCAAGCGAGCGTCCACACAGGGATCGAACCCGCAACCCCAGAGCCATGGGCACCATGCTCCACTCATCCAAGCCTCCCATCATCTAAGTCATGTCACTGAGCTCCTCATTGAGTCTTCTCTTAAACACCTCCAGGGATGGCGACTGCACCACCTCCCTGGGCAGACCATTCCACTGAGGCATCACTCTCTCTGTGAAAAAGCTCTTCCTAACACCCAGTCTAAACCTCCTCTGGCATTGCTTAAGGCCATGTCCTCTTGTTATGGTGCCGGCCACCTGAGAAACNTACCACTCCCCAGGCACTCCTCCCCCAGCCGATAGTGATGCCTGGGATTGTTATGTCCAAAGTGAAGAACTCATCATTTGGACTTGTTAAATCTCATATTATTAGAATCTACCTATTTCTCTGGCCTATCATGGTGCCTCTGAAGGGCCCTTCTGACCTCTGGCAGCTCAACATTTGCCCCCAACTTGGTATCATCTGCAAACTTACTCATGCTGGGCTCGATTTCCCTCGTCCATTTCATCAACAAAGATGTTGAACAGTGCCGGGTCAAGCACTTATCCCTGTGTGACTCCACTAGCGATCCATCGCCAACCAGATGTGGCACCATTTACCAACCCTCTCTGAGCTCATCCATCCAAGCAATTCCTAGCCCAACACAGAATGCTCCTACCTATCATAACAGGTGTTATGCAGGCTGTGCTCCGGTTCAGCCATCAGGCTCAGCCACTCCCTGCCGCCAGGAGTCTGGACAGCCACATCCATTGACTCAGGGGTTGTTTGGGTCAAAACCTCCCTTGTGGCATTGGCCTTGGCTTTCATCCATTTGATTCTAACCATGACAGACAGGGGGAGGGCTAGGAGGACGAAGACAAGGAGAGACACAACCTACCAAGACAGCATCTGTGACCCTGCCTGCACGAGCACTCTAAAATGTACACAACCGGACTTTTTTTACTACAATCAAAGTGAGACTTAAGTTACTAAGGATTTAAAAAACATTCTGTGTTGCCATAAAGATGAGCTAACACTTTTGTGTGATTTTATTAATCTAGTTTTCCCATAATTTAATATAGCAATCAGACAAGAGCTTTTCAAAACAATGCCTATGTTTAAAGAATTGTAGTCAGTGTTCTTTTGACTCACAAGATTAGAAAGCATTAGAAATCTTGTTTGCCATTAGCTTTGTTCCAGTTTCTTCCAGAAATGTTGAAAATAACAAAACCTCAAAGACCCAAGCCTGCTTCTCTATAAAATACAGCTGGTGGTCTTCAACTAGTACTTCAAGGGTTTTATTCATCAAAATATTTTAATAAAGCCCAAAATAATTATTTTCAAAAGCATCTGAAGGGCACTAGAAAACAGTAGCAAACAATAAATTAACTGAAAAAGTATTTAACTTAATGTCACACAGTGCAAATAATAGTATGAATTGCAGTGATTGTAATTATCACTTAAAACAGAAAAGTGGGATTTACATAGTGCTGTAATAGGCTAAATTTTTGTCTTAGAGACAGACCTACCCTGAAAAAAAAAAGGTTCTTCCTTGCTTTAAAAGGCTCCCTCTCCTGTTCCACCTCCAAAAACTGCAAGAAACTGATTTATTGATAAATGTGTTATCAGGATGCCAAATGTCTCAGTGCTGCCTTGATTATCAAGCAGCAATGTGGCCCCGGGTTGGAAGGTCGGGGTTCCACTTTGCCCTGTAGATGTCTCGCTCTCATGTTGAAAATCCAGACATCTCTCCTCCCTTGTTGCTGGCCTCCTTCTCAGCTGAACTGCAGGAGAAGCCTCAGACTTGGGAAGAAAGTGAGCAGCAAGGAGTTTGGTCTCTCTGCCTTCAACATTAGCATAGAAATTACACAGAAATAAAAGTATCCACAGCATTACAAAAGCATACTAATTATACAAGAATAGATTGCAGATGTTTTCTTGTGATGAATAGCAGCTCACAATGCAAGGCTACTAATTGGTTTTAATGGTAGCACTTTGGATGGTCCAAAAGTCCTCCCTGTACAGAACTATTAATAAGAATCATATTAAAATATATATCAAAGTTTCTTTTTGGAACACCTTAACATGATATAATGCATTGTTAATTTTTTATTGAAAGCATTGTATTAGCATGGGGAGTGACCACATCAGGCCAAAGAGAGTATATTGGTACCACTAGTGACTTTTGTGATCAGAGTCTGTAAGCTACGCCTATAAGCTGGCTTCATCACTGGCATCAGATATAGTTTATAAAGGCATTGTTCTCATTTGTGATTCATGGCAATGATTTTGGGCCAAATCAATCAGTTCATCAAATTAATGTCTACATGGATATGGTAGAAAAAAAAGCTCACAACTTTGGCAGGCAATCCTCTAGTCACATAGGTCAGGCTTTTGCTCTAACGATCATGCAAGAATCATGCAATTTATCTTTCATATAGTTGTCCTAGGGTGACTCAAATTGTATATATATATATTCCATATCTTTGTGCTTGTCTTTGGTCTGGGAGGGAATTTTGTTGTGGGTACTGGTCCTTAGTGACCGAGGTAATTTTCTCTCTCTATCTGGAAGAGATAAAAAAACCCAGAAGTGGCAGTTAGAGGGGGAAAAAAAAATTCCAGTAGTACACAGGACACAGCTGCAGAGGTCTTGAGCTCGTTACTTGCTCTGCCACAGCTGCAATATATGAGACTGGAGAAGGGGTCCTTGGGTGGGTGTGTTCCAGTTTTGGGAGAGCCTTGTCTTTTCCTTGGACATTTCCTTGCTGTGCTCCAGCCACTAGAAGAGAAAGAGGGCCTGCAATTCCCTCCCCCCACCCTGGGGGTTCTTCCTGCCTATCTCCTGCTTTTCCCTTGAGAGCTTCCAGTTGTCAGGACTCTGGGCTCTAGCTATTCTCTGGGCACCTGAGGGGTTTCTTCTGGGATGGTCTAGTGAAGTTTGGCTGAGTCCTGCAGAACTCTCCACATCACAGGACCCTTCACATCACAGGACTTGTGGAATGTCTCTGTTTTTTTCGCTTGCTGTTTAAAACTGTTGTATCTTGACTTGTGTGTTTACTAAAGTAAATAGTTTGTGTTTTCCACACTTTCCTT
>WEKX01005363.1:4418-16566 GCA_013390025.1 Pitta sordida | reverse complement strand
GATTTTGGGCCAAATCATTCAGTTCATCAAATTAATGTCTACATGGATATGGTAGAAAAAAAAGCTCACAACTTTGGCAGGCAATCCTCTAGTCACATAGGTCAGGCTTTTGCTCTAACGATCATGCAAGAATCATGCAATTTATCTTTCATATAGTTGTCCTAGGGTGACTCAAATTGTATATATATATATTCCATATCTTTGTGCTTGTCTTTGGTCTGGGAGGGAATTTTGTTGTGGGTACTGGTCCTTAGTGACCGAGGTAATTTTCTCTCTCTATCTGGAAGAGATAAAAAAACCCAGAAGTGGCAGTTAGAGGGGGAAAAAAAAATTCCAGTAGTACACAGGACACAGCTGCAGAGGTCTTGAGCTCGTTACTTGCTCTGCCACAGCTGCAATATATGAGACTGGAGAAGGGGTCCTTGGGTGGGTGTGTTCCAGTTTTGGGAGAGCCTTGTCTTTTCCTTGGACATTTCCTTGCTGTGCTCCAGCCACTAGAAGAGAAAGAGGGCCTGCAATTCCCTCCCCCCACCCTGGGGGTTCTTCCTGCCTATCTCCTGCTTTTCCCTTGAGAGCTTCCAGTTGTCAGGACTCTGGGCTCTAGCTATTCTCTGGGCACCTGAGGGGTTTCTTCTGGGATGGTCTAGTGAAGTTTGGCTGAGTCCTGCAGAACTCTCCACATCACAGGACCCTTCACATCACAGGACTTGTGGAATGTCTCTGTTTTTTTCGCTTGCTGTTTAAAACTGTTGTATCTTGACTTGTGTGTTTACTAAAGTAAATAGTTTGTGTTTTCCACACTTTCACAGAATCACAGAATCACAGAAAATTATGAGTTGGAAGGGACCCACAAGGATCATCTAGTCCAACTCACCATCTAATACCCGTACAGTGACCAAGAGCGTAATACCAACCTAGATGCCTCACAGTCTAGCAGGCCGCTCCGAGCTGGAAGGGGCCCAGGGTCATCCAGCCCTACACCCCCCAGCTAGACCATGTCACTAAGTTCCTCGTCCAGTCTTCTCTTAAACACTTCCAGGGATGGCGACTCCACCACCTCCCTGGGCAGCCCATTCCAATATTTCCTTTGCTTTTTTTTTCCAAACCTGGTTTCCAAACCTGTTTTTTGGTTTTGGTTGTTTGTTTATTTTTGGCTCAGTCCCCAGTGTTTTGCCTCAAACACCCATAATAGTGCATACCTAACCTTGAGAGCATGGGTTGCATGTATCCCATTCACATGGCAATTCAGTTAAACAGGAAAAATGGTGGACTTGATAGGGAAAAGGTTTTNCTTTTTTTTTCCAAACCTGGTTTCCAAACCTGTTTTTTGGTTTTGGTTGTTTGTTTATTTTTGGCTCAGTCCCCAGTGTTTTGCCTCAAACACCCATAATAGTGCATACCTAACCTTGAGAGCATGGGTTGCATGTATCCCATTCACATGGCAATTCAGTTAAACAGGAAAAATGGTGGACTTGATAGGGAAAAGGTTTTGTCGTACATGAAAGGAAACATTCCACAATGTTTATCATTTAATTCTGAAAAATCACCTGAACAGATGTCAAAACTATTGAGAAATAGCATGACACCCCTTGGATTGAAAATAAGCAAGAAAGGTGATATTTAAATACATGGAATGAAGTTTACACCTGTATATGAATTTTCTTAAAAAAAAACAACAAAAGTCTGTCTAAAAATATTGGCTTAATAATTTGCTTCCAACAGTCAGAAATATCAGATGAAATTTCCCAAGTTTTGAAGAAATTTCAACTTCAATGTAATTTGGATTATCTATTAGCTTGGTTTTATCTCAGGAAGCTTATTTTGGATATATCCCTCAGACATGATTTAAAAAATCACAGAACCATAGAGTCACAAAAAATATTGAGTTGGACCCTAAGGACCTTCACAACACCCAAGAGTCACACCGTGTGCCTGAGAGTATCATTAAAATGGTTCCTAAGCTCTGTCAGGCTTGGTGCTGTGATCACTTTTAGAACTTAAACTGGACACTTCTGTGAAGGATAATAAAAAATGTTTTTGTTAATCAAATAATGGCAAAAAAGAGGGGCAAGGACAAGTTTAGTCTTTATTGGATGCAGAAGGGAAAAAGGTAAGTAAAGACGAAGAAAAGTCAGAGGTACTTAACAAACTCTTTGTTTCAATTTTCAACAGCAAGACAGGTTGTCCCTAGGACAGTTGGTGTCCTGAGCTAGTGGATGGGGTCAGGGAGCAGCATAGCCCCGTGTAATCCAGGAGAAAGCAGTTGGAGACATGTCAAGACACAAGCCTATGGGACAAGATGGGACCCATCCTATGTGATGACAGAGCTGGCAGATGAGCTTGTTAAGATGCTCTCCATGATTTATTACCAGTCCTGACTCACTGGGGAGGTCCCAGATGACAGGAAGTTGGCCAATGTGACACCCATCAACAATAAGGGCTGGAAGAAGGATCTGGGAAATTTCAGGCCTGTCAGCCTGACCTTGGTGCCAGGCAAGATTATGGAACAGATCATCCTGAGTGCAATGAAATGGCACCTATGGGACAGCCAAGGGTTCAGACCCAGCCAGCATGGATTTAGGAGGGGCAGGTCCTGCCTGACCAACCTGATCTCCTTTTATGACCAGGTAACCCACTTGGTAGATGAGGGGAAGGCTGTGAACACAGTCTACCTGGACTTCAGCAAAGCCTTTGACACCACCTCCTGTAGCAAACTCCTGGAAAAACTGGTAGCTCACAGCTTGGACAAGTGTACCCTTCACTGGGTTAAGAACTGACTGGATAGTTGGGCTCAGACAGTGGTAATGAATGCTGCCACATTGAGTTGGGACCAGTCACTAGTGGTGTCCCTCAGGGATGAGTGTTGAGATTAATCCTTTTTAATATCTTTATTGATGATCTGGATGAGGAGATTGAGTCTGCCATTAACATGTTTGCAGATGACACCAAGTTGGGAGCAAGTGTCAGTCTGTTAGAGGGTAGGAGGTCTCTGCAGAGGGACCTGGACAGTCTGGATAGATGGGCCAAACCCAACAATATGAGATGTAACAAGTCCAAATGACAGGTTCTACACTTTGGCCTCAACAATCCCATGCAGCACTACAGCCTGGGCACAGAGTGGCTGGAAAGCAGCTAGCCAGAAAGGGGCCTGTGAGAACCGGTTGACAGCCATCTGAGCATGAGCCAGCAGTGTGGCCAGGTGGCCAAGGCCAATGGCATCTTGGCCTGTATCAGGAATAATGTGCCAGCAGGACCATGGACATGATTTTTCCCTTGTGCTCTCTATAACTACCTGAAAGGCAGATTGTAGCCAGGTGGGGGTTGGTCTCTTCTCCCAGGCAACCAGTGACAGAACAAGAGGACACAATCTCAAGCTGCAGCAGGGGAAGTTTAGGCTGGATGTTAGGAAGAAGTTCTTTACAGAGAGAATGATTAGGTATTGGAATCAGCTGCGCAGGGAGGTGGTTGAGCCATGGAGGTATTTAAAAAAAGACTGGATTTGGCACTTAGTGCCATGGTTTAGCTGATAAAGTGGTGTTACATCACAGGTTGGACTTCATGATCTCAAAGGTATTTTGAAACTTAGCTAATTCTGTGATTTTGTGATACTTATATCCTGTATTTGGAATTGAAACTTTACTCTGTGAGAGAAAAATGAAACAGTTAAAAACTGAGTTCTTCTTCAATGCTGCTTTTCATTCTGGTTTATTCTAATAAAGCAGGTAAAAATGTTGCTTTGTATCTACTGCCCTATTTTTAATTTTTTCTTTGGTGTAATCAGATCTCTATTGATTGATAAAAACATGAATTGATTTCCCCCACTTATTCTGAAGAAAAAAAATTACAGATTAATTTTTGTTAAAACTTTATATAAACTATTTTATTCTTTGCTACTGAAAGTTAATTAAGAGTAACATTATTGGTTTTAGCATCTTCTAGATGTGGCATTTCATTTATGAATTATAATTGCAATATTTACCATATTTCATCACTGATGTCTATCATCAACTACCAGGAACCTACAAGTTTAACACAATCTAATGTTTGAAAGTTATATTCATAAATGGAATATCAAGGTTTCTATAAAAATAAAAAGAAAATAATATATAGTAATACCATATATAGTTTGAGAAATCTGTCAAAGGACCAGATTTTTTTTGAGTAATTTTGCCACATGCTTGGAGGAATCTATCGTTTCCTCTATATTTGCCTTTGGGCCTTGTTCTGCCAACATGATTCAGATTCAGATCTGGCTAGTAGTACTAATGTAAATCTCCATTAACTTTAGTCAAGATTAACTCCCTATACTGATACAGGAAGAAATAAGTCAGACACCATACAAGAGCCCAGGCCTCTCCATGAGAAGAGGAAGAGTGATAAGGCACAACTCATAATATTCTGTGTGAATTCTGTGTGAAGATGACACCTTGCCAATATAGATTTTGAGATCATGTCCAGCCAGCTGTAACTACGGAGAGAGGACTTCATGTCTGTCAGCCTGCAGTCCTGTAACTTTTCACTCAACAGTTGCCTCACACACCAGTGACAGAAAGGAAAGAAAAGGCCTCCTAGGCTGTAGTATGAAATTTCTGAAAGTAGTGATGTTTAAGGGGCTAGAGAGGAAGAAAACCCTGTGAAACAGGACAAGATTAGACAGACTTTTCAGACTTCTAAAGCATGTCGCATGACCCATGAGCTCTCTCATCCTATTTTCTCTCCCTGCCTTGCTGAGATGAGGGAGTGAGTGAGTGGTTATGTGGGTGTGTGTGACTACTGGCCAAGAGTAATCCACCACACATGGCAAAGCAGAATCCCAGGCAAACTGCAATGTTCTTCATACCTTCATGTGATGAGGATATGTGTGGATCTGAAGTGGTAGGGGCCATCTGCAGAACCAGAGTCAGCCCAGCAGTTTCCATTCTATGTTGGGACTCAAGATCTCTGTTACCACTCCGTGCTCCCAGCTGTTGAGCACTCATCCCCGTCTCCCACTCCTCTGATCCCGTCTGTCCCAGGCTACTATCCTTCCAGACCTTCTGGGTTTTGTCAGCTGCTTCCTTGTCTCTAACCAGACCTTGCTTCTCAGATCTGCATCTCCATTCTCTCTCAGATCTCTAGTGTTTTGAGGTTTTGGCTGGAAGGCAAGGCAGAGCACAGAATACAACTTACCTACCCCCACAGTCTTTCCTGTTCCTTACCACCTCTCTCAAGCTCTTCTAGGTCTTACAGCATGGCCACTCCTTTTTCACACTTTTATTGAGACAGGGATGGATCAGAGAGACAACATCCATGGACATGCAGTCTGCCATCTTTTTACAGCATTACCTTTGCATCCAGGATCAGCAGATTTACCTTGCAAAAAGGATGTGTTGGGAATAGGATCCACCAGCCACAACACTCAACTCTTCTTAAAAGAGATATGCTTGTCTATTGGGAACTGGAAAACACATGACCTTCAAAGTAATGTATGGATTTTGTCCAGGCCCTTCCACTGCTGCCCAGAAACACATGCTTTACAGTAGCAAATCTTCTAGGAAAACACCAGTTTTAGGAAAACTCACAGAGACCCTGACATTTTCTTTAGTAATATATTATACAGTAATCCCTCATCTCTTTGCACATCGAGTTTTGTGGCTTCACCATTTTGCAGTATTTTTTACAGCAAAGGTGCCATTGAGTTCCAATGATTCTTTGAAGCATTTTTGAAGAAATAGCAGGAGAACTCAGTTGGCCTCTCCTAAATGGGTCAAACTTTACAAGATTCAAGCAGTAAGACTCAACTGAGCACCAAAGGTCAGGAAACTTTCTCATGAAAAAATATGATTTTTGTGCTCGTTGCACTTAGCATAGCTGATTCCTGGGATTCTTGGTTCCAAGATCAGCATCTGGCAGCATCCTGATTGGCAGTGGTGGTGGTGCAGAGGTGTGTCACAGGGTGGGTAAAGCTCAGCAAGCTAGACTTTAATTTGAAATGGAAAAAAAAAAAAATAACACTGCTTGTCTTCATACAGTCTCAAGGGTGTTGTGTGAGAAGCAATGTGGTTCAAAAAGCTGTCTATGGTCCGAATTCAAAATCTCAACACTGGATCAATTCCAGAGAACAGAATTTGAAAATTTAGAGGTGTCATTCTGCATTGGACATGTACTCAAAACCAGCCATGGCATAGGGGAATATGAAACAAAAAGTGAATGGAATAAAATAGAATTAGGAAAAAATTCTTAAAAAAGATAGATCATCTTTGTCTGATGAATGATGACTCTGTGAACACGGTCCCAGTCAAAACCATGCCTACAAAATAACATAACCATTTTTTTCCTCACCCTGCCTCTGGGTTCTTGAGTACATCCTGACAGAAAGATTTTGATGGATCTGATAGTGTATGTCTGTGGTCATGTCTGAATTAAGCAACAGAGTTCTTGTAGAGATCCCCAGACTACTCTGACTGTCTTCAAGAACAATATAGACATGTCAGCCCAAAGCAGAGTCTGTGTCAGCTAGTGCTGGCAGGTGACAGGTCTTATTAGTGTGTGTGGGCCGCAGTGTTAATGTGTCTGTTCAGCTTTTGTCTCTGGGAGAGCATCTCCTTGTGGCATTGCTGTTGGCAATGTGGATGCACCATCTCATATGGGTGCTGGTATAAAAAGGCCTCTTCATGGGATAAACACAAAAATAATCTAGAGGGAGGGCGAAAGTGTTTTATTGCTTCTTTCTATATTCTGGAAAGATTATTGTGGAGGTATTTTCAACTGAATAAGAAAGTGAGGAACTTAGTATGTAGAGATCTGTATGACGTGATGAACTGTGACTTCAGAATACTGATGTTGAGATGTTTTGCTCAAATGTTTTTGTGTGTGTGTGTGTTCCTGAAATTATGCATGGCTGTGGGATAGTGATTTTTATGCCATACAGCTGAGGAGAAGATATAAAATTCCCTGCATCCTCTACCTGCCATAAAAATGGTCATGACTTAGCCCAGTGACCTACATGAAAGAAATCTATCTCTAGGCAAACCTGAGGCTGACTCTCTTTAAACCTTAATATGTTGCCCCTGGACTTCAGGGAGGTTTTGAGTCTTTTGCTTCTTTTGAACCTAGTCAGAACAAGATGCGGTTGATAGAGTAGTTAATAGCCTCTGTGCCTATAACACTTTTTTTGATTCAGGCATTAAAATTAAGGTAGAACTCCCACCCCTGGAAGAGAAACAGTCTTGCAGTCTCTCTTTTGTTGTATGACCTTCAAGAATGGGGTATCCTGGTGGCTCTCTTTTCACACATACATTAGCCCTTATTGTAGGGCTAATCTAAATGCCACAGTTTAGCTTTTAGTAATTCACCAAATAAAAGGAAATGTAAGTAGTTTGGTGGTATGAATGCTAATAAATAATGGACCTAATAAAATGCTTGCTGGTAGAGCTCTCTCACTTGCTGGCAAATGCCATGACCCATATTATTCAGTGTATATTAAACAAGCTGTCACCTAAACATATTTGTGAAAAATAATACTGGATGAAAAATGCTCTTTGAGTGTTTTCAATGTCTGGAGCATTTAATGTCTGCTTGTTGTATTTGACAGAGCCAGCATAAAGAAAGAGTACTAGACAACAAGGACAATGTCCTCCTGTCAGCTAAGGTACCCATATATTGTCAGTTCAAAATGCACCATGAATGAAGATTGTCCCATAACTTAGAAGTATTGTACAGCACAGCAAGCTCACAACTTCTGATCCCTTAAGTATAGCATAAAATCCACACTGATAATTGTGCATAAAATAATCAAGAACTTTAAAGTATGAATTTCTGGAATAATAACTATCAGCCTGGGGGAAGGAAGCAGTGGAAATGTTTTATCCTCTCCTTTCCCTAACCTCAACAATGCAGGGGGGAAAAAAGCATAAGATTTGGAATAGAGTACAACAGTTTTTTACTTGTGGACTCTTAGTTCAAGTATATGAGTTAAGGAAGGTAATTAGCTGACAGTTGTTATGTGACCTGCATAGGAGAAATTAGTTAATGAACATGGTATGTTTTCTTCTTAGCAGACAGGTACCTGTATCTCATCCAGAACAGGTCAGTGGCCTCCTAGGTGGTCTTGCAGCAACCAAGGACATCCTGGCCACAGAAATAGAACTCATTCCAAAGTGCCAACACACACTCAATAGAGGATCATTGTCCTGTGCAATGCTTGATGGAGCTGAAATCCATTTCATCCTCCCTGCTGGGAACTCCTGAACCAAGAGGAGGGGCTTCACCTCAGACTACTAGTACTTGGGGGTGGGAGCTGTAAGCAAGGAAATCTCTCATTTGGGGCATATACAATCAGACGGGAGTTCCACAATATTACAGAATCACATATTCTCCCTGCAAAACTTAATAGTCTTTGTACTAAGTTTTCTGTGCTTGCATTTCAATAGCACTGTTTTCCTTTCCCCATCTTCTGTCATCTCTGGCTGAAGATTCCTGGAACAGAAGTCCCTGCCCTCCTCTGCATTTACTTTTTCTTTGCACATGGATGCAGGTAATGTTGGCTTAACTGTGTTAAAGAAATGCTTTCTGTCCCCAGCTTTCTGGCATTTGATTTTTTTTTTCATTATTTTTGAGCTACAGTGCTTCATAGAAGTCTTCTATTTAATTTTCTTTTCTTTAATTCATACCGTGTGCAAATACAGATGTAATGTGGTCATGTTGACTTTATGTCAGACCAGCAGATAATTCCTAATTTTATTCCCCACTGCTAAATCTATTTCAGCTTCTGTTCCATGTCTTCACAGAGTCACTCAAAGGCATCACAACTTTGAACACTTGAAAAAGACTTAAACACTTTTTCAGTGAATCATCAGACATTACTTCATATCTCGATAAAGTACCTACTGGTCTGACATTTAAATGTCATTTTGACACACTCCTGACCTTTATGACTTTGTTCCTATGAAATCCTTTGAAGGTGATGTAATATTTTAAATTATTTAAATCAATCTAAAAGGGAAAGAGACAAAAAACAATTGTCTGACACATTCTAGGGACAACTCTTTTTTATAAGCACAGATAAGTGGTGCTTCTTGTTCAAAATTATTATTTAATAATGATTACAGGATTAATCTTGGAAGATATGAAATTCACTTGAACATTGTGAGCACAGAATTTCCTTTGAGCAGGGAAAAAAATAGTAACTTCCCAAACATGAGACTGAACTCTTTTACTGCTATATGTATTCTTTGAGTAGGTAAAAAATTCCTTTTCTTTCCTCATATCAAAAACAACTGAAAGTATCACAAATATCTTTCCTTCCATGAAATTACTCAAAGAAAACTTCAAATTTGGTAGAACTTGGCTCATCTTAGGACAAAATTTTAGGGCCACAAGCTAGTCTTCAAGTAATATCTAAGATCTGATCTAATTTCTAGATCAATCTGTCCCGAGAGACAGCTAGAAGTGTTTTCAGGATTAGGGTCTGCACATTTTCACAAAGGGAAGAAGGACAAGTTAAACTGTAGCAAAAAGATGAGTTTAGAGATGAAGACCTATTACCACCTGAAAGCAAAAAACAAAACAGCAGTTAAAGACTACTCTTTGGTCCATTTAGTAGGATACCATGAAGAAACCCATATATTTGTGATTGCCTGTAATCACAGAATCACAGAATATTCTGAGTTGGCAGGGACCAACAAGAATCGCCAAGTCCAACTCCCAAGTGAATGCCCATACAGGGATTGAACCCATAACCCTGGTGCTAATCTCAGGGTCATGTCACCATAATTTTTAGTTGTGGTTTTTGTTTTTTTTTTTAATATAATGACCTAACTCCCTATCCCATCATACCATTATCTAGACTGTGTCAATGAGTTCCTCATCCAGTCTTTTCTTAAACATCTCCAGGGATGGTGACTCCACCACCTCCCTGAGCAGACCATTCCATTGAGGAATAACATACTTTAAAACAGTAGGAAAGAAGTGTTTAAATACATAAAGAGCTGTATAAGTAATGTTGTCATTATTCCAGTCATTTACAGATTACACAGGAGTAAATATACGTCAGTAATCTTTACACATGTATATCCTGCCAGGTTGTGTATTTATTTCCTATCTTTGCAACATCATTTGTAATCTTCTTCCTACTTGTCATCCAGTTGGCAAGTTTTACATTCTGTACGTGTTGGCAGGGAAGATTTGCATTTTGAAACAGAAGCCAGTTTAAGTTTAATACTTCATCTTACAAGAAGATTTGGCTCATTTTTCTAACCCATGAGGGCATGAAATGAGATAAAATACTTGGGTTTACCTGCTTCTCTGAAAATGCCCTTGACCCGTAAGACGTGTACAGCAGTTCCTAGCTGTTCTTGTTTTTCTCCCAAATTCAGGAATTTGGGCTGTTGTGGAACAGTTCAAAATAAATCTGTTAAAAATCATTCTTTTACATAAAAGCTGGAAAATATAATAACACACTTTAGGTCAATTAAAGTTTTACTGGAAAATTTATACCATTGAGTGTAATTTTTCTCTGCTATAATAGAAGAGGTCTGGAGAGATGTTTGTAGCTGAGCTCCTCAGTAAGGTCTTATCAAACATTAAAGGCTCATAAATTTGCTCTGGCTCTTATGTAATTCTCTGAGATGCTGTGGCTTAGCCCTTGGAAGTTCCCCTGCACATGAGGCGTATTAACTGATGGAGAAGTGAATGCTGTGCCCATATGCCATAGTTTGCGGAGGAGTATGAACAGTTTGCATGAGGGAAAGGACTAAAGCATCCATATGCCCTGGTAACCTCGTGTAACTAAACCCAGGTTATCACAACCCTTGTTGTAAGCACACAGCAGCTGGGAGTTCATACAACCTAAGCCACTGTAATTTGGGAACTGTCCATAGGTCTGACCATGTGGGAGGGAGGTGTGATTTCCTGCACTCCTGTTTCAGTCTGAAAGATATGTATCTGCATTAACAATTTTGCCAGCCAGGGTGTCCCACTGCCTGGCTCAGGGTACAATATGACAGCTAGAATTCACTTGCACTCATCTGAAGCAAACCATCACAAACATATTTGCAATAGTAAACATCTATCTACAGTCAGGTGCTGCTTTTTTAGATGTTTTATGTTTTTAGAGTATAGATGGAAAATGCTATGCTAATTCAAACCTATGTACCAAAATAATACTTTTCTTCACAGAGTTGTGTGTGGAGGGTGGAGTGCTGCTAGCAACTAAAAGAAACCTAGTGTGAAGTGTTTTTAAATTGAAACTGCTGAACATAATCACAAAGAACAACAGAAAGTCTTCCATATGAAACAGAATAAATCAACATATGAAGAAGTAATTTACATGTTTTTGGGAGCCCAAACCCTTTTTTTATTGTACAAAAACAGGGTTTCAGTTTTTCTCCCTCTATATAAGACTTAAATAATAAAATTTATTTTTGATAACAGATTCTAGGACTCCAAGCCAGGTAGTGTAAATCACATCTCTTGTCCACTTTAAGATACATAATGATTTTTCTAGCTTTGACATAATGTGTCATGTTAACTTTGAGTAATGCAGCAGGGGCCCAATTCTGTTAGCCTAGTGTGTAGGCACAAGGTCTGTATTTTTAGTGTCTTTAAGGCAGCCTCAAGCACAGCAAGATAAAGTTGTTCATCCAAGAATAGCAAGTTACTTTTCATCACTTAGCAAATATACTTGATTATGGCATGCAAGCAGGACGGCAGATGACAGCATTGATGTTGTATATGCAGAGATCCCTTCTAATGACTACCAGGGATGTTTGCAATAAATTCCTACTTTTTTTCTGTTAAGAATTGTATTTCTCAAGCTCTACAGAATCACAGAATATTCTGAGTTGGAACGGACCCACAAAGATTATCAAGGCTAGCTTCTAAGTGAATGCGCATACTGGGATTGAACACATGTCCTGGTTTGGGTAGGTTTTTTCCTCTGGCAGTGAGGGGGGCTAACAGCTGCTGCCTGGGCCTCCGTCGCTGCCATGGAGACCAAGGTCAGGAGCGGATAGAGACACAGAATCACAGAATACTATGAGTTGGAAGGGACCCACAAGGATCATCTAGTCCAACTCACCATCTAACACCCGTACAGAGACCAAACACACACCCCAGAGTAGTAAACATAAACCTAGATTCCTCACAGGCGCACAGTCCACTCCGAGCC
>WEKX01005359.1:0-66600 GCA_013390025.1 Pitta sordida | reverse complement strand
GGTGCCGGAGCACGTGGGTTTGACACACGCTCGGCAGACGGGCCGGCGGGGGAAAGGGCGGCACCGAGCGGCTCCTTCCCAGGCAGGAGCGGCCCCGCTGCGCCCCCCGCCCGCGGCCTGGGCACGGCACCTGTCCCGCACTTTCACCGCGATGGGCGCCGTGGAATTACAGAATCACAGAATATTCTGAATTGGAAGAGACCCACAAGAATCATCGAGTCCAACTCCCAAGCAAATGCCCACTAAAGGTACTGAGCCGGCAACCCTCGTCGTGCCAAAACCTTTTCTTTTTTTTTTTTTTTAATGNAGGGTGCGTGCGTGTCCCTGTGCGTGTGTGCGGGCGGGGGGCGGGGGGGCGAAATAAGGACGAGGGAGAGGATCAGCAGAGCCCCCTAAAAATAAAGAGCTAGGGAGCGGGCGGGGAGCTGGGCCGATCCCTCCCTGCCGGCGCTGGCTGGGCGGCGGGGCGCGCTGTGCTGCCGCCTCAGCAGGAGACCCGAGAGATCAAGTCCATCCCCGCCGCCCTCCTCCCACACAACAATGATCCGCCGCCGCNCCCACAAGAATCATCGAGTCCAACTCCCAAGCAAATGCCCATACAGGGATCGAACCCACAACCCTGGTGCCATGAACACTATGTTCCATCCATCTGAGTCAATCTCAGGGTCATGTCATTATTTCTTTTTTTTTCCTTTTGTAAGCAGCTCCCCATCCCATCATCCCGTTATCTTGACCATGTCACTGAGTTCCTCATCCAGTCTTTTCTTAAGGGATGGCGACTCCACCACCTCCCTGGCCAAGACCATTCCACCGAGCGATCACTCTCTCTGGGAAAAAGCTCTTCCTAACATCCAGCCTAAACCTCCCCTGGCATAGCTTAAGGCCATGTCCTCTTGTTCTGGTGCTGGGAGCCTGAGAGAAGAGATTTACACCCACCCGACTGCAACCTCCCTTCAGGTAGTTGTAAACAGCAATGAGGTCACCTCTGAGCCTTCTCTTCTCCTTGCCCCCTCCAAGGAGGGTTGGCCAATATTTTTGGAAAGTGAGGAATCAGATATCTGTATGTGATTCTCAGAGGAGCAATGGCCAGCAGATGAGTTCTGCAAAGCCTCCCTCTCTCAAAGACCCCTATACCAAAATGTTCCCATGACCAAACAGCATTCCACATATTTGTAGAGTCAACAGGGGGTGAGCTCTGAAATTCCCGGGCAGACGGATGACTGGCTGTGGGGTGGGGCTAGAGTGAAGAGCCCAAGAATCCTGAGGTGACTTGACAAAATGAGCCCGAGATGGTGCTGGTGGATTTTTCTCTCCTACTGTTGGAGTTTGTTTCACCTAGCAGCCTTTGAGCTGATACACGCATTGTTGTGAGAACACAGGAGCAAACTCAACTGCCTACTAGAGAACCTGCCTTCATCTCATAGATCACTTAAAATGCCACAGACATGATGTCCTGGAGCAGAGCAGGGCAAAGCAGGAGAGGACAATGAACTGAGAAGAGGGAAGCAGGAGTTGTTTCCGATTGCCTAACTGTGTTTTTGGATTAACAGCACCATATCTTCATCATCCTAAGGGAGAATTAATCATCTCCAGATGGTTGGTCGTTGACCGCTTCAAACACGTCCACTATGGGGAACATTCGAGATCCAGCCAACTTGACAAAAGTTGGACTGAAGTAGAACCTCTAGTAGATTCAAGGGCCTTATGCCAGATGCCTTGTTTCACTTGTTTGCTTGTGCTGAGCTGAATTACCTGCCAAATTACACACATAGCCTGTGTGTATGCTTAGGTGTAAGTTGCAAATCTGTGTAGTAAGTCCTTTTCTTTGAAGCAAGTCATGACTTTTGAAGTAAAGGCTGGATATTTTGAAGCATTAATTCAGTATTAAATTCTGTCTTCCTGAAAACCTGTGGTTTTCAATAACTGTTGCCAGTAACTAATTTCTTCCTGTTAGGACTAGATTTTATTGAGAATGAGGTCGTTCTTCTTTGTCATGGGTCTGAGAACAACTTGGAGATGAAATTATTGACAAATATTGTATACAGTTCCATATTTTTACATATTTTCTTGGCAAAGTGTTCCTATTTTGTTTCAGTTTAGAGGTATTATTTTTTTCTTTTAAAGGAAAAGTAAAACAGAATCCCCAAAGCCACTTGTAAATACATCGTTTCAATTTACCATTTGAAAATTCCAGATGAGTTGATGTTTGAGGACTACCTCCTCTCATTCCTGGCAAAACCAAGCTACCCCAAAATTAATGCTTCTGGAATGAAAACATTTAAACACCAAGTGTGTGTCTATAAAGCATATATAGTGACTACTTGTCCAAAAATTATGTTCAATACTGGAAATACTGAGACACCCAAGTAGTTTAGTGTGGTATAAGAGAAGCATATCCATCTGATAATGTGTTCTGTGTTCATAAGGTAGCTGATACCTTTTAACTCCAGCAGATAATGAATCATGTCCCTTACATCTGCAATTAATTTCCATCTGATTGGTGACTTGAGAGTTCTGGTTAACTTTTTATCTTCCTGCTGCCTGAAGCAATAGCACAGTTTCAAGGGTACTTTTACATTTTACTTCCTAACATATACTGGAGTATCCTGGGCAAATGTTAGCTTGACTGATGCTTTCGTGAGTTCCATATATTAAACTCATTTAATAAACTGTTAGACAATGTTTTAGGTTTGTCTGGCTGCTTCCCATTCATGTCTTCTCTTTGTGGGATAACTGTAGTTCTTGTGTGCTTCTCTTTCAGCCAAGCTCATATTTGCTCCTTGAATTCATTGCAGAAACAAAATTGTGTTTGGAACAATAGAACAAAGATGGTTTTACACATCTTGAAGTCTAGTTTGTTCAGCTGATGAGCTGAGGAAATAGGTCATTTTAGCTTTATTGGGCAAAAAACCTGTGATTAGTAATAATTTCCTTTCTAGCGTATTTTCTGTTACATTACATTTCTTACTCATATACCAAACACTGTCTCTTTGTTTAATGGCGTAAAAAAGACAGAGAGGACAGCAGGACATAATTAGTCATAATCTCTCTTTTTCTTATAGAAAAATGATCTGGTCCAGGAGTATCTCAAATGGAACCATCTCACTGGAGAAGTCTATATGGATAGAGTACAGTCCTGTAATGTGTTACAGTGTATAAGTGATGAAATATATCAGAAAACTCCCATGTGCCTGGTAAGGAAATGTGTTTGTAATTGCTTCTTAAATAACAGGGGCAAAGTCCGAAGGTGTCCCCAGTAGATCAAATCCGAGCAATGCATGTTACTTTCACTCACACAGTCAAAAATCCAACATGCTGATCAGCACATGAGTTTTAATGTGTTAGAATCCAAGTCCTTTCTTGTGCTTAAAGGAGACCACTCACCACAACTAGATGATGAGAATCTTGAGAGGACTTCAGAAAGCTTCCTCTGTGTTCCTTGTTGGGGTTACTGCTTATTACCTGCTAGGGAAAATGGGGTTTGGGTTTGTTTTCGTAAATCACTGTGCTTGAATTTTCCATCCCTACTTGGCTATTTAACTGTAAGCCAGGCTTCTTGGAGCTACTAGGTCTCTTCTAAATCTTTTCTTCTACAAAGGATTTTTTTCCCCTTGAAGTCTAGTGATTGAGAATCACTCATTGTATAAGAAATTCAAACTAGCAGATAACAAAATTTGTTAGGCAGTCATTCTGTAAGGGCACAAATGAAGTGAACTGGATTCCCCAGCCTAAAGAATGGCCAATGATTCTGGTCTCTAAAAGGCCTAGGGAGAGAGCAAATGAGGACTGTCTTTTCCTACCTGTTATCAGATAAAGTGGAACGACATCTCCACAGTCATGTTCGACTTCTATGTAGAGTTATTCCTCCCTTGGCAACAGCTGCCTCTTCCAGACTTAACTTTTAAGTTGGACCTAAGTCTGGTGTGTATTTCCAGGTCTTTACACAACAGTAATTAAAACAGTAAGATTGTCATTTAAAATTGTCAAACTGTGACTGAATGTTACTGAAGGAATGCTCAAAATATGGATCTTGTGCACAAAGTGGAACAATACTCTTTCCTATTTAAAGCTGAGGAATAATTTTTTTTTTAAATCTTCTACCCACTAATTTCTTTAGGGAACTAGCCAGACACAAAGCTCAGTTTTAAGGACTCTTCATGACCCAACAACTGAAGATTCTCTTCTTGCACTGGGATCCTATTTCTTCAAAAAGTCTGTTTCTGGGAAAAACATGCTCAGCCTCTTCTTTTCCTGCAAAGGAGAGGGCAAAGAAGAGTTGAATGTACAACACTTTCTCTTATCACATGTAAACTAAGCCTGAATTACTAAAATCACTGTAAATTATGCAGAAAGCCTTCATTTTAAAGGGTTAGTGGAACTCCTTGACTCACTCTTCATGCATCAGCCTTAAGATCAAGGGGCATTATGTTCTTGGTTTGTGTGCCTGACCTTGAGTTCTAGGCTATTGCAGTTCATGACTTGAAAGACTGCAGAAATGCCGTGCGAAAAGTCTGGATATTTTTATAACATTTTATCCTGTGAATGGGTAGATGTTTAATTGAAAGACCAGAAAATAGCCAAAGGAATTGAGTTGTCAGTCAGACAAGTGTCCAAGTAATACAGTTCCAATTTAGCTGCAGCTAAAGGGTCCCCTCCCTAAGGCCTGCCTTCTCCAGATGCAACTGGCTTGTCAAGTTAGATCATAAGGACAGTGCCCCTGCAGTAAATCATATATTTCTTTTTTGCCTGGCACGAGTGCACTGGCAGCTTCAGACAAAATTGTTTCCCAGATGATGAAGCAGAAGAAGCCTCCTATTAATGCTTAATAAATGAAGATAAAAATTATGTTGAGTTTCAGTGGCACAAGGAGACCTAGGTTTGTCAGAAGTGCCTGACATTTTTCAGGTGAGAATCAAAGTGTTCTCTCTGGTCTCCTGCAGCAGGGAACTTGTCCAGAACATGCTTTCTGCCACAGGGCACCTGGGAATGTTGTCTCTGTATCCCCCATCTTCACAGTCATGTCTGTTCCATGGGTAATCCCAGCTGTATGCATGATCTGGGACTCTGGCTTTAATAGTGTTATTTGTTCTTTGGACTTGTGTTCTGAGTACAAAACTGTATCTTCTTCTGAGGCAACCTGGGGCATGTGACTCTGCAGCAGCTCTGAAATGAGAAAGCTGGTGGGAGCAGCTGGTGTCAAGCTGCTGGGGGGAATGCCCAGCTGCAGCCCTGCTCACTGAGGCAATGCTGTGCCATTTCTTCGCAGAATAATCCAAACAGATTCTTCCTCGTTGTTGGAGTGATGCTACTTTAAATACATATTGCATTGCAGAAGGCTTACTGGACCAGGTGCTGCCAGAGTTAAAGCTTTCTGTCTCTCAAGTGCTTGCAGCCTGGCATCTGGGATTCCAAGGGACAAGAATGCTCATGAACCTTGCATGCTACGGAGGGAATTGCATTGTCCTAGCACCAAGGCTGAGACTCCAGCATTTTTTCATGATCGGAGGGAGAGAAACTTTCTCTTTATTAAAGCAAACATATACAAATGTTGCATTTTCTCAACATGGGAGAAGTTGTTTTTAAATGGAGGGTTATTTAATGTGTTTTGTGTAGGTTTTTACATTACCTAATTTCTAAATTACAGTTTATTCAATGATTAAAACTTAGGCATTAAAATATCTTGAAAAAAAAATGCAAGCAATACTTTAAAATATTTCCCAGAACTTATTTCTTGGTAATAAATTAAAATGTAGTAATTTGGATTTGCCTGGCATTCAGAATGCATTTTTAAATTTACATTTGATGTCTTTGCTGCAGGCATTAGGATATCACACAGAATCACACAGAATCACACAGAATACTATGAGTTGGAAGGGACTCACAAGGATCATCTAGTCCAACTCACCATCTAACACCCGTACAGAGACCAAACGCACATCCCAGAGTGGTAAACATAAACCTAGTTCCCTCACATGCTCACAGGCCACTCTGAACCAGAAGGGACCCACAGGAGCATCCAGCCCTACACCCCCCAGCTAGACCATGTCACTCATATGCTAGGACTTTCTGCAGTCTGTTCGATTCTCACTAAAACATCTACATGTAATCACAGAATCACAGAATCAGTAAGGTTGGAAAAGACCTTAGAGATCATCGAGTCCAACCTATCACCTATTACCTAACCTAGCCAAACCTGTTACCTAACCTGTTGCCATCCTGCTACCAACACACCATCCTACCTATAACACACTACCCTAATATCTAGGTCATGCCACCAAGTACATCATCCAACCTTTTCTTAAACACCTCTAGGGACGGTGACTCCACCACCTCCTTGGGCAGCCCATTCTAGTGAGAGATCACCCTCTCCGTGAAAAAGTTCCTTCTAATGTCAAGTCTAAATCTCCCCTGACGCAGTTTAAGACTGTGTCCTCTCGTTCTATCACTCGTAGCCAGAGTGAAGAGACCAACACCCAGCTGGCTACACCTCCCTTTCAGGTAGTTGTAGAGAGCGATGAGGTCTCCAAGAGACCTTGCTGAGCCATATACGAAATTTAGTAGCACCGAATGTGCTGTTATATATAATATACTGTTGCAAAGGTCAACTTTATGGTTTTGTGTATCATTAAAACAGTAATTAATACTGGACTTTAGCTGTCTGTGGAGCTTCGTGGTGTAGTGGAACACCGTTTAACTAAAACTTACAGGCAATGGTGGTGAATTTGCATTCTAAACTCTTGTATTATATGTTATTTTGTGAAGAGCTCGGTAGTTAGATTAATTGTTGAGAATGTATTTAAATGTTTCATACATATGCATTGATAAACTTGCAATAAACTTGCTGGTTTTATTTAGAAGGCTCTCAGGCCATCCTAAATTTATATCTTACCAAATGTGGGTTCTGTGTTTTCACAGGAAACCATAAAATAGCCTCTGCATAGAACCTATAGTAAACTAATGACTAAACAATGTATTTGGGAAAATATTGTAGTATGTAAATCCATAAGTATTATTTATTCGTGCTTGTATGGCTGAAAATGCTATAGTTTATGCATGCCTAAATACAGAATTTCTTCAGGATAAATTTCAGCAAATCTCTTAGTGATAAATTTTGTGTTTACCAAATGCAATAGGACTGGGAGAATAGTCTTAAAGTATTAAACTATTAAGTTATTGAACTATAGGGTCAATTCAGGTTAGACATAAGGAAGAAACTTCTTTACAGTAAGGATGATGAAACAGTGGAGCAGGCTGCCCGGAGAGGTGGTGGATGCCCCACCTTCCCACTGGGAGCAGGCTGGATCATTAGGCTGGATGGTGCTCTAAGCAACCTAATCTATTTGGAGATGTCCCCGCTCATTGCAGGGAGGCAGGGTTAGAAGATATTTAGAGATCTCTTCCAACTCAAGACTGTTCTGTGATTCCACGAATCTATGATTTAAAGATGAGTTTGAGATTTAGATGACATTCAAGTACTTTCTGGCACTTACTTTCAAGTCTGCTGTGAGAATATCTGCAAAACTGTTAAAGGAGCGTAACAATCTTTTATTTCATGAAGAATGATGAATGACATAACTGTTAGCATTTTCCCTTCTCCCAGTATTTTTACTGTAAATTTTTTCTCTAGTTTCAAACCAGGATTATGAAGAAGCTGAAGAAATTAAGCACAGTAGTGTCATTTGCATGTGGACCTAAAATATATTAGGCAGGATTCTCTCAAAACCCCCCTGCCTTCCCTTCTGGATATTTCATTAACAGGATTCCCATTCTTTCTAGGACATGGAAAACTGAATGTTTTGAGTTACATTATCAAACTTTTCAGTTGTTTGCTTATTTCTTTGGATGCAATGCAATGAGTTTGCTGATCTCCTTGGAATCCAGATGTATCTTTATTATCTAAATCAAGTGTATTTGTATCTGGATATAGTAAAAGAATTATTTCTTGCATACGGGTGGAATGAGACTCTTATTAGCTGAACCACATTGTGCTAAGATAAGCCTAAAAAAACACTGTGATACAGTCTTTGCTGCCTATGAGAATTCAGATTAACATGTTATTATCTTAAATTGCAAAAAATATCACTCATATACAGTGGAATAAAAGATAACTGATTTACTCAGTTACTGCTGAAAGTAAAAAATGTATGCTGAATGGATTTCTTACTAAAACTGTTTAACAAGTTCATTGTTTCAGTTGATTATGAACCACAAGGAATTTGGTGTAGACAGGGTCCAGACGCACCAATATATTCAGCAATTGATCACCACATTTTGCTTTCCTTTCTAGAAATAAAGCCTTCTGGAAACAAACAATCAAACAAACACAAACATTTTGAGAAGAACTGCATTAAACCTGAGGCAGTCTTGAACAAAGACTGATTTGATGAATAAAATCCTGTAGTAATGATCAATCTCCCTCACATCTAAAACATGTCACAGTCATTGTTTAAAATACCACAATAAGACATGAACTCCGTGAGTCAGAGCTCCTCCACTAAGACTTAACAACTTTGGACTTCCAAGGCCAAGTCTGGAACGGGGTGGTTCAAGTATCCCTTGCCCTGTAGGTATGAGAAAGAACAAAATGTAGTGCCATTTTAGTGCTTCACTGCCCTTTCTAACATCTCAGCATCTTTTAGTAGATTGGACAGGGCTGTAACCTGTGAAAGTGAAGCACGGATTTTTCTCCGTCTTCCATCCAACAGCCATATAAGAAGTTAACTGTTTTGAAGAACAGATTTTCTGAGAATGGCATCTGCCCTCAGTCTCTTGACGAAAGAGCTGTATGGCGCTGAAATCGCTGCTGTAACAAAGAGCCAGCAGTGAATGCAGTTAGCAAGGACGGCTGTTGATGCATATAGTCAGCAGATGTCCCAGGCACCATGGTTTAGTGCCTGAATCATATGGAGGCCTCTCTTACCAGATGGATTAGACAGTGCAATCCTCAAAACCAAATATCCATTGAAGGCAACAGATTACTTCCCATTCACCTGACATTACTGAGACTGATCTTCATCAGCATGGTCTCACCTGAAGAAGTAATCCCTTTCTAGCTACTCACTGTGGACAGTGGCAGACTAGGCCTGGACTTGTGCCAGTGTACTCTGAAGGATGTCAGTCTCATCTGCTCTTATTTTTCCAGGTTTTTCCAAGTTTGTGTTTCCCAGTAAAGTCTGGTTTTCTTTCAAGCAAGAAGCTACTCATTATTTTTGAATATTCAGACAATAAAATTTGGTTTATTGGATGCTCTTATAATTCCCAACTGCTAATCTGTGGAGAATCTCGAAGATTTTCTGAAACTTTTTCACCTCTGACAAAAATCAGTTGAGGCTGCTCAGGTAGTTTAAAGAATATCAGGCAAGGACAAATAGATGAACTATAGGCAAACAGCGGAATATTGGACTGCCTCGTGCTTAGGAAACAATTCATCATGCTAAATATGGCCTGTAACAACTGTGCCTTGAGCTTGAAAATTTAATTGGCCGATAAAAAAAGAAAGACATGTCTTTGACCGCCCCATTTTTATCAGATATTTTATGTCTAATTATTAACTTACGCAAAATACATGAAACAATCCAAGTTAGGTTTTTACAAAGGTGTAGTGGATCCCTATGAGCTTTTGGTATAGATAAAAGACTTATTAAAAACCTCCCATTGATATTGTTTAGCTGACATGAAGCCCTGGGATTACAAAGTTAGAATCAATGCTGTTTGCCTGAAGATTAATCTCCCTGTTAAGTTTAAGCATTCTTTGATTCACAGCATGTCAACTGCCTATACAATTTCTTTTAACTCAGGCCTTTGGTAGTGGAAGATGTTACAAGTACCATGAGGAAATTTTCCAGCCTCAGGTTCCTGCCATTTGATCCTCCAACTCTGAGTTGAGCTCCTAGGTGTTCAGATATCTTTTGGACAAGGTGCTGAGGTTCCAAAATGCATGCTGACCTGAAACTGTTTGTGTATTGCCCAGTCTATAATGTTGTAGAGTGCTGTACTTACATATTTTCACAAATTAAGTTGAATCTTAATTATTTATATAGCTTCATAATGTAAAGTGATGAATTTTTGCAACTATAATTGGTTTTGTAGCTTGAGAGCAAACACATGATTGTGCTGCCTGCTAGTCTCTGTGACAAATTAAAACCTGTCACCAACAAACCAGGCAATTGCTGCTTGTTCCCACTGGGGGGTATCTTGGTTTTTATACTTACAAATTTTAGTCGAGATAAATAACTCTTTTTATCTTATTTTATCATGTAATGCACATGACATTTCAATTATTCTGTTAATAGTCACCATGCTGTAGCTATCTCTGTGTGTGAGAATTTGCATGAGTAGAGGAAAGGAATGTGAATGCTGGTGGGTTCTGTGGCATCGAAAATCCACTTTAGTACAGTGGTGAGTGTCCCTGCCTGCCATGCGGGAGACCAGGGTTCAATTCCCGCCAGGTAGACAGTGGTGTGGTTTAAGAGTTGGACTCGATGATCCTTGTGGGTCCCTTCCAACTCACAATAATCTGTGAAATCTGTGAAATCAGTGGGAGTCACAATGAGCAGAGCAATTGTTCCTTTTCATGTTTTTTTTTTTTCCATAGTTTCGCTGGGCTTTGAGTTTTTCCCCTGGGCATGAAATTAAGGACTAAATTGAGCAAGGGGTGTTCAGCTCTATGGAACAGCAGTTTCTTACTGTGCTTGGCAACTCTAATGTGACAGAAAAATCCCTCTGGTAGCCTTGTGCAGAGCTTCTACGTTGGTGAGAAGTAGTTATGTGCAACATTAAATTTTCACAGATTCACAGATTCACAGATTATTGCGAGTTGGAAGGGACCCACAAGGATCATCGAGTCCAACTCTTAAACCACACCACTGCCTACCCAGCGGGAATCGAACCCTGGTCTCCTGCATGGCAGGCAGGGGCACTCACCACTGTACTAAAGTGGATTTTAGGCTGATCACTTACTAATGGTGGTCAGACTCCCAAAATCTGCTTTGAGGTTCTGGCTGATTATACAGTGAATCCCCTCTGTATTGCAACTTCTCCTTTACGACCCCGCCCATTTGCGAAGCAATTTTTTTGCAATTATGATTCAGCGGTCCACGAGCTCAGCTGCCTGAGACATGCGCAGTGACTCTGCTCTGCCGAGGGGCGGTACCACAGTGCCTGTGGTATAGGACTCACCCCGCCCTGCGGGGATGGGGCTCGCAATGGCGGCACCGTGTCCCTGGTCCCTGAACGGGGAAACTTGCCCCACGAAAGTGAGGCAAGCTGTGTGCTGGGAGGGCACAGCTGTCGCTGCGCCGGGATGAGGCTTCTGTCTGGGACCATACGCGCAGCGCTGCCCCTCTCTCACGGGACCGGTGGATGTTAAAAGGAAAGAAACCCGACCTCCCCACCCCCGCCACCCTGTGGGCTTCTCCGGGCTGCTGCGATCGCTCCCACAGCCTAAATCCCACGCCACTTCCACCCCCCGACCCCGATGATTGTGCCCACGCTGGCAGCCCTGCGGTGGGGGCTGGAGCGTGCAGTGGGGGCTGTAGCTGGNTTCCTCGCGATGGAGGGGATATCACAGAATCACAGAATCACAGAATATTATGAGTTGGAAGGGACCCACAAGGATTATCTGGTATAACTGTATTTTCCTGTGGAGGATAGTTCAGCTATTGTGAGGAAAATCCGTAACTATGAATGTTTGGTATTTGTGTGTACATGTAATTCTTAGACAAACTTGCTGGTTGATTGTAGATTCTGACTTTAACTTATATTATTTTATTTAACTTTTTAAATTATTGACCCTGAACCCTCTATATATAGAACACATTGTGACTGAAGTAACTTGAGATACAGGTGTGCAACTGCCCCAAGGAGAGAGAGTTGAGAGTTTTTACTTCTTACAGTTGAGGTTTTTGCTTCTTACAGTCCCCCTTACCACACTTCCTACTTTGTCCTTGAGGAATGGATATTTGTTATTATATCAAGCAGCACTTTTGTAAAAAAAATAACCTGTTTCAGATTTCCTTTTCAACAGCAAATCAGTTGAAGCTGATAACCAGTTCTCTATTTACTGACTGCAAATTTTTTGATTTGTTTTGAATACAGAAATATTTGCTAACATATATCAAACTCCTTTATCTGATTCCCACTTCTTCCAGATGTGGATGCAGAACTGCTTAGGTTATTCAGGGGTGCCAAATTTCATGAAAGAGTCTTTATTAATGCCCCAAATGAAACTTGACTAAACTTTCTGGTATATTTTTCAATAGATCTGACACTTCTAGTCCTATCTTAGTTCATTGAACAAATCTTGATATTTCTTCCTAGTATTTCATTGTCCCTCATGCACATCTGGATATCTCTGGAATGCAGGCATAAACAAACAAAACTCAGATATTTTATTTTTACATAAGTATTGGATTTTGTTCCTTTGGTTTCTTCAGGTATTTAAGCAATAGCACAGATAAACTGTGGTTTCTGTTTAATTTTTAAATGACAAAACGTAAGTGAAGATATTTGCAAGTTTGTCCCTGAGGGATACTTTTGCTTTGTCAACATTAAGGTTTTATTCTTCTGTGGTCAGCAGTTATCTTGATTGTGTCAATGTTTTTACAGCATAACCAGTTACAAAGTATCTTAAAATAAACTTCTCTTTTCATTATCGTATTTGTCTCATGTCTAGGACAAACTTCATTTGTTGAAGGATAAATACATTTTTAGTTCCGTTTGCTAATGTAACATATGGGAAATTCTGTGATAGCTGTTTTTGGTAGTAATCTTCCAATTTTGGTTGCAGCCCTGGCTGTGACTGGAGGCTTGACTTCTTGTGGCTGTCTGGACCAGAGATGGTAATCTTCCCAGGATATGGTTGAAAACAAGAGGTTTGGTCTCTCTAGTGAATGAAATTGTTTGTTCATGCAGGAAAGAGCATGGGCTGTTAAAATTGCCATGAGGACATTTGACCTGGAGTTGTACTTCAAATGCTGAAGCTGTCCCAAACTTTTCTTCCATCTTGTTGTTTCTGGTAAAATGTCAGAAAGCACTGCACTTTTTTTGGTCACTTTTGCAGTAAAGCAGACGATACCTTTTATTAAAAGTTAGTGGAGTCCAGGGGATAACATACAGAGGTGCTCCCCAAAGGCAGGGTTTTCTCCAATTTCTGAAGATGTAAGTTCTTCTTTACAGTCACAAAAGTGAGCCTCAAAACTTTTGAGTTAGTGGAAACTTGTTCCAAGTGAGGTCTCTAAATGTTTTGTACTGTACAGAAAGTGTTCACTGGTTCCATTACCCACCATTTCTCGGGCCAAGCCTATCTTCCTTCCAGAGCAAACATATATGGGATTTGGGGAAGAATATATAATACCCATCTGGAGTTTAATGCAGATACAAGCAATACAACCTCAGATACACAGCAAGGATACTGAAGCAGCTAAATTGAGGCTGCTGGGTGAATGCAACTGTGTACTGGATTTCTGGTTTTGTTTCAGCCCGAGGCCACCCTGCATGCAGGGAACTTCAGCCAGTCAGGCATAATGTTCATGCATTGGTTGCACCTTGTGCAGCAGCATTTTAGGTTTATTATTTGACTTGGGAGGGTATTAGGGTGCCTGTGCCATCTTCCCAGCTCCTGATTGTAGTTTGTCAGATCCTTTGTTTTAAGGTGGCATCTACCAAGAGTATTTTATTTATTTCACATCTCAGAATAAGTGAAAATACTACTTTTTCAGATGCAGTGTGAAATGTAAATATATTCCTTAGTGATGGACAGCCCACACTGGCACTCAGCCTGGGGAGCCAAACCTCCAGGAGAGACCCCCACCGCAGGCGTCTCCCCTTGATACTGCTTTATCAAAGGTAAATAAAATTATATTTGCCAGCTACCGAACATGGTTTTTAATTATTAATTAATTGAATAGAGGATTAGTTGTGATGCTCATTTTTAATCTTTTGCAAATCACTGTTAATCCACCCTGTTTACACTTCCATAATCTAAGCAGGAACTGTTCGTCTTAATCAATACACCCATTTGCTGTTTTACCATGGAAGGAAGCAAGGATTTACTGCATGTGTGCTTTATGCATGGGGATACTGCTGCTGGGATCCCCATGAACCTGCATGGGAGAGAGTCTGGAAGCTAAAGGAGCCTTGCAGTTAAGCAGATTAACAATGATTTCTTCAGTCTGGCAGCGGGTGCCTGTAACTGATTCTGTGCTTTGCAAGATGATACTTCGTCAAATAAGTGCACTGTCAAAGTAAATTAGTTACATTTTTATTTTGCAATTTACCTCCTCCGTGATGACATCCTGCTGGTACTGAAAAGTGCTCAAAAAAAAGATAATTTGTGCTCTAGCTGGTGGATTTTATGAAAATGTGAAAAGGAATATGAAGGTTATATGTTTGATTTTACTTTATTGGCTGGTGCTGACACTATAAAGGCTATTCAAACGTTTTGGAGATTTTGACCATGCTAGCAAGTTTCAGGAGTCTGTCAGCTGTCTTCACTTGCTGTGAAGACTTCACTTCACAGCTGTCTCTTGCTCCTATAGTGAAGACATGAACACATGGAAACCTCTGAACTGTGACATTACAAGGATGGCTGTTGTTTCATGTGACGTTTCATGTGCTTGTGATGTTCTGTTCTGTTCTTCAGAGTTCTTATCTCTTATTCTGTGAAATTATATAAAAACTTTGGGCTGAAGCAATGTCAGTGAATGAAGTTAAGGCACTCATGTCTCTGTTAGATACCATTTCTATAAAAAACCCACACTGAGCATTTATTTCATTGCTGCCAAATTGCTTGTCAATGGGCTCAACAGAAACATCTGCTTATTCACAACACTTTGGGCCATTTTTCTAGAGATGGGGACTCCATTAGCTCAAGGAATGAGATAGATAGATAGATAGATAGATAGATAGAAAGCATTCATTGAAGCACTTAACAACAGTGCAAATATTTGGCATTGTTGTTAATTGTTACAATTGTTAAATGTTACAATTGTATAAAAACAATTGTAACATTATAAGGATTGCACTGTATGTTGCTTATCTTCCAGCAAAATAAAAAATATGTAGAAAGGCGGGGTTTTTTTAGATGGAGAATGTAGTACAAATCTAGTGAGACAGCATAATGACTTCATTTTCTTTAGAAGTCTGAAAAGTAACATATTAATAATCATCAGCTGAATTGTTGAAGAATAGTTTTGAGCTTTAATCTGCAGTAAATCAGATATGCTATTTTACAGTTGTGAAATTCGTATTTTTTGTGTGATGCAAACAAAGACTCCGATACTGCAAGCCCAAGAGATTGTTCCTTGACAAAATAACATCACATTGATGCAGGTAATGTCAAATGATAATACAGATTTTATGGTGTCTCATATGTTTTAGTTTCTTTTCCTGTATTCAGGTAACAGGAAACTTCTAGGCTAATAAATGCCTTACTAACAGAGTAAGAGGACTCTGAAAGTTGGGTCCTGAGTTCTTTCAGGATTATTTAAATATTCTGGGCAGAAAATGTCTGCATTATTGAGATGGGTTTTTGTTTGAAATGACACAGCACTATTCTGGGAGGCATCTCTGCCAAAGTATCCCAAGTCTCACTGATACTCACATTCAAAAGCAATTGGGATGAGAATCTAGACAGGGCCTGGCTGTGGTGTCAATATGGTGGATCAATTTCCATTCTCCAAACTGAGAGGCATGTCTTCAGACTAAAATTGTTCTACCCTTCTCCTCAGACCGTGGAAGGAGATAGACAGTTCAGATAGAGGCTGAATTGCCTGAGTCACCTGAGTTTCATGCTTCACCCTGATTATTATCTAGAGATAAAGGAGTCCCTAGACTGGCTGTGTTAATCATCAAGGATGCAGTCACACCTTTCTGTTTATAGTATTGAATTCACTTAAATTCAAAATCTGAACTTTCTTTTTATTTCTCATTTTAATCAGAAAGTTTTTACTGTGCTATGGGGAAAAACTTAGTCGGAGAGAAGGTGAGGATGGCACTTTATACCTAGAAGTTTCAAGAGGAAAATAAACTGGCCTCTGTGGTGAATCTCAACAGCTCAGCATCCTTAGTCAAGTGGATGGCTTTCCACCGTTGTGTTTTTTAATGGGGTGGCCACATCCTCCCCATTTACCCCCCACAACCTTCATCGCTTGCAAAACTACTGTGGCTGGGTAACCCACAATTACCTTAAGCAAAGACCTATCATTACATTTCCATCAGACTGTGCAAATACTTATTTTAAAATGCAACAAATCCTTGAGATGTTGCCTAACTACATTCCTTAGGAAGGAAACAAACAGGCAGGGGTTAAAATCTGGGTGACTAATACTGTCATCTTGACAAGGTTGTTTTCTATGCCAGTAAGTTCCAAAACGCAGTATGACTGTATCCTCCTGCATTTCCTGAGACAGTGGGGTAACTGTCATGAAGATCAACAATCAGTAAGAAATAATGGGACTCCCCCAAAACAAGCTCCAAATTTTGTTTTATAGATTCAGTATTAAAAAGATAAAAAAGCATTTATATGTCCATTTCACAGTATCACAGTGTTGATAAGGTTGGAAAAGACCTTGAAGATCATCAAGTCCAACTTATAATCCAACTAATTTATTTTTTTTATGATTGCCATCCACATGTCATTGAGGTTCAGCATTAAAATACTGAGTCAGTAGCTTGCAGTTAAAGTGAATGCTTTCTCAGCTGAGTATTTATTTCTTCAATTTTTTTTTTTACAAATCTACAAAGATCTCTCACTCATAAATATGTGGGTATAATTAGCATTTATTTGGTTGGAATTGAAGTTTCAATCAAGCTTCAGGAATCTTCGACCTTGTATCTAGGAACAGAATCTGGATTGATATGTGGCTATTAAAAAACGCATACATTCGTAGAAATTTTATGATCGATTAAACATGCAAGCACAAAACATGCATGCTTCACTTTCTGTTCCACAGTGGCTAGAAACAGGAGTCCCCAAAGACACTGATCTTCAAGTATTGGAGTATTTAAGCTGAAAAAAGCAAAACATATGTTTTAAATTGTTCCTTTTCTATCAGAGGAAGTAATTTTTTGTTCTTTTCTTGTTGTATATTCAATACAGGTTATTTTAAATTAAAAATACTTAGGAATTCTCATCCTATCAAGTCTGTGTGATACTCAGCTACTGTAGTGTCTGGGGATGCATACCCCATACCAATCTGTTACATAACTTGCAATAGTAATGAGAGGAAAATTGTATGTGGGGACTAATCAGATGACCAGGTAGGACTTCTGATTAGGTAGGACAGAATAGTCTTTCCTAACCTTGGCATCTGAGAAGATTTAAAAAAAAAATTATAATCAAGAGTCTAAGCTTACTGTTGGCCTAAGCATATATGTCCTCTCAACATCAGTGGAAGATAATTTTCTCATAGTTTTTTGTTGGTTTTTTTTGGTTTTCAGTGATGAATTTTCTCCAATACTAAAAACCAGCAAGGAAAGCAATGCAGACTAGAACAATAGAAAGGCTAGAGCAGCTGGCAGAGTTCTGTGTAGGTAGAATATTATTTTCCTTTGGGGCGTGGGTGTGGAAGAAGGGTAAACTACTTGGTTTTTCCGTTGTGATAAATTTTCGGGAAGACCTGGACTACTGGAACTTCTTTTTTCACACTTTTTTGGATTTATGGTAAATTTAGCCATTGGGAAGTAGAGTCATCCTTCCTGACTTATGATGATGAAGTGCAAATATCAGCTCTTTATTCTCCCCAAGGTCATATGACTTGAGAATTGCTGTGAATGTTGGCTTCTCACACCAAAAAGAGCAGAGTGTTTTCCACAAAAAAGCCACTGGATTCACAAGGTAGTTAAGCTCAATAGAGTAAAAAGTGCTGCAGTCTTGTCATGTCTCTGCACAACTGTATGCCTCATGTAGTCTCTTAAGACTTTGAAAACAAATAGATTTTATCAGCTTTGAGTAGCATGACAACATTCTTTTTTCTCTCACTAGTATAGGCATTGTAATGATTTAGTCCTTCTATTTACGTTCTGGTTAGGTTCAAACAAAGTTGCTAACTTGAAGAAAAATGGAGCAAGCATAAAATGATGATTTGGTATCCATGCAGTGTACAAAAGTCACAGTCTACACTGGTCTTCCAATAGGAAACAGCCATCAATTAGTCTTCGTATATAACTATTTCAGTAGGTCTTGATGTTTGGAATAAGAAATAAAAGCAGCATATCTGTTAAAATTAGCTAGAATATCATGGAGTTCTTAATGGTTACTGACATACAGTCTGCTTAAGCTCAAAACCTGTGACCTCTTTAATAATCAAACCTTTTTCTAGGAGGATCAAATGCACAGCTCTCTTTAGTAGAGGCACCAAAGTTCAGTGGTAATGTGATCGTTGTGTAAACGTCTGACATTTCCTTCTATTCAAGGAAAATTGCATGGTACACATTTACTCTCAAGACAATCCATCAAGAGGCCTGCAGAAGCCAAGAGTGTATGTTCATGTCAAATATTTCACCCACATTTTTTTTCTCATTCTGAAGCTTGCTTAAGAGTAGCATAAATTGGATATGTGTGGGTGTGTGGTGGAAAGGAAGGCTTTCCTAGCTGACAGCCACACATCTGGAATTCTCTCTCCGTAGTCATCAACTGGCCACGAAAATATCCTGTGTGGGATCCTTCAGAGAAAAACTCAATGGTCTCTTCCTTTTCTCTTTATCATGGTTTCCCTATAATTGTTCTTTTGTGTGGTTTTGATGTAAGAGAAAAAGGAGACAGTGCTTTGTTTTCAGAACATCTTTCAGGTGCTACTCTGAGATCTCCTGATGTAATTATTTTTATGTACACAGGTTGATTAGTTGTTGATGAAATTCTATCTAGTAGTTACCGGGGAAAGAGGAGCTTTACCAGAAAGGTTGTTGTTAACTATTTGAAGGAAACTACAATAGTCTGAACATTCACTGAGTTTTACGTGGCCATCTCAGAAATTTATCTCACATTTCTGAGCTTTGTGCTCCCTGAGGATGTCTGGAGAGTGTCAGCTAGCCATACATCATCCTCCCCTTCTGCTGACATAAACCTGGAGTCCTATCACTGAAGCCACACTATGTTTGTGCAATCTGTGCTGTTTAGATTCTTTTTCTAATACCTACCTCCCATGTATGTGTTTTTGAATAGGAATACACTAAGAATAAAACCATATTCTCCTAATGTTTTCCAGTCTGTTGAGCGAATTGCTTGGAGTTCAGCTACTAGCCAAGGAGTCTGTAGGTCATTTTTCCTCTTGTGATTAAGGTGAATTTGTATTGCCAGAAGCATAGATGCAACACAGGGAATGGACTGACACAGCCTAAGAGTTTTGTTTTGCAGACAGGCCAGACTTATTTTTGGTGGCTTTGGCTTGGTCATGTTTCAGAAACCTCATTCGTAAGGGTTTTTCCTGCCTTCAAAACCTCACTTGTTTTAACAATAACAATAACAAATTATAAATGTCTCCATCTGTGAGAGAACTAACTCGATCAAATTGAAAGGTTCGTGTTACCCAAGACATCGGGAACAGTGTGCTTCAGTGCTCTGCAAACATTGTCCAGAAACATTGCCCTTAGTCCCTGTGGAGATTTCTAGACAGCAGAGTACCTGTGGGTACAGAATTTCATGAAATAACCATCTTTACAAGTCCCATTAGAAGTAGGATTGATTCTAGGCTGGTTTCAAGGCTGCTATTCTTGGTTTCCTTGCAGGTGGATAGGTAGCTTAAATATAAATGTGACATTTCACCTGGAACAGCAGAATGGCTGAAGAGCAGACACTACCACCATTTATATGCAATTTACTTCCAAAACTGGTCCATAACTAATTTTACAATTCTATAGTTTCTTTCCTCTGTTTTGTTATCTGGTTAGTTCCTACCAGAACCTGAGTTATATGGCGTAAGGTGACTTAAGTCCTCAGCAGCATAATGCTCTCTGCCTGTACTGAAATCCTACTTCGGTATGGGGCATGAAGAGAGTTACAGAAACCTCCACACTGCCAATTTGCAGCATGTGAGTAATATGCTATATAAGCATGGTAATATGTTAATACAGAATGTGACTGTATAATACTTTAATGACAGAATACCTTAATAAACAGAAAGACCTTCAGACCTAAAAACTGTCAATCTGATACTCCTTTATAATGAAGAAAAATTGATTTTACCTATGTTCAGTGTAGAAATGATAAATATAACAAAGAATTTAGTAGGGAGGGAAGAGAGACATGGTATATGCCATCACAGAGTAACCATACTAAAAATACAGGAAAAGCTATTTAAATCTGGAGCTCTGCTTTCATTGTACTTTACTGTCTAAAAATAAGAAGTAAAATGTGTAATTTTATTGAAAATATAAAGTAATTCCAGATGTTTATATTCAGTAATGTCACCAGAATCTACAAAGAGTATGCTATCCTGTTAGATTTACTCCTCTGAATGCAACCGAACAGCTCATGCTGAGTAAGACTGGGCCTTCTGTTCAAACATCAGTGGTAAGACTGTGGGACTGGAATCTCCTGTATGAAGGGAAAATTTTAACACTAATACACATAAAGTCTGTGAAAACATAATACACTGGGCTCTTTGTGCTTTAGATATATGCAATGATTCTTAAAAAAATATTTTTCTTTTTACTTTGAGAATTGTGTGCTGCATTTGCAACTGCACTAAAGAATTGATATTAACTCCATCTGTAAGGGCACAAAAAGGGAAAGCTGTTCACTGTCTGGGAAAAGTTTTTGTTTGTGATTCTACCTGGATTTGGTTTATGTTTGGCTTCTGACTCGATGAGAGCCCTCAAAGCTGGAGGTATCCATCAAAAAGAAAATGATTCCTTACTCAAAGGGGAGACTGAGATGATGGAATCTGGAGCTTCACTACATAAAATCCCCCCATTATCTTTTACAGGCCTGACTTTCATCCTGTGGGAAGATATTTATCCAGAGCATGTTTGCAGTGACTGAGTTATTTCTGTGGCATACCCTGGCCTGATACTGAGGAATGGCTCTCTGGTTAGTCTTTAATGGCACATCAGTTATGAAAAAGAGAAATGTCAAGGTCCTTCTTCTTCTAGAGTCTCCATCTGGTGAAAGCACTGGCAAGGAAAGTTAAGGCAGCCTGGCGTGGGTTTAAATCTAGTTGAAAATGCAGTGTTTTACATATAAACAAATCCAGCCCCATGGATTAAAGAAGGAATTTATCAGTAAGAGAATGCTCCTAATCCTGAGCCTCTCTGATGACCAAGTGAAAACACCCAGCATAATCTATTATTTGTCACTTTTGCTTCCTTTGGCTCCTGTGATAAATTTGTGTGTGTATGTGAAAATGTGTGGCAGTTAAACTGTTTGAAACATTACAGTAAGTGAAGTCATTGGAGTAGGAATAGAGGTGTGGGAATGGTTCAGACAGTTTTTTTCCATTCCTGTCAACAATTTCAGTTTGGTTCCTTGATTGTGTCCATTGATGCAATCTTTATTTAGATCACCACATCCTAGTTTTCATTCTGAGGCAAAATCAGCCCTCCCAAGACTGCTGAGATCCCAAAGTGACTAAATACTGTCATGTCTGACACAGTAATGAAAACTGCATATATTTATCTTGTATTATTGACCAAATCATGTATTTTGTTCATATAGGTTGACACATAATGTCCACAATAAAAGATAGCCAGACAAAGTATAGGAAATAACACTATGAGGTATCTGTCTGCCTTGAGAGACTTGCAAGTTCTTCTGCTCATGCTCCTGTGGGACCTGGCACGGTGGGACAAGGGGAGACAGCTATGTTTTTTGTGGTGTGTTGACCCTGGCTGGATGCCAGGTACCCAGTAAAACCACTGTCACTCCCCTGTTCAGCTGGACAGAAGAGAGAAAATATAAGAAAGGATTTCATGAGTTACGGACCATAAGAGATCCCTTACTGATCACTGTCACAGGCAAAACAGACACCAAGTGGGGATTTTATTACTTGAATTTGTTACTAACAGGATCAGAGCAGGAGAATGAGATGTAACCTTCCTCCCCAGGTGTCAGACGGAAACAGGAATGAGGGTTATGGTCCGTTATTGGTTCTGTCGCTACCTCAGAGAGAGGAGTCCTTCCCCTGCTTTCTGTGGGGTCCTTCCAATGGGAGAAAGTCCTTCACAAACTTCTCCAGCATGAGTCCCTGCCATGAACTGCTCTAATGTGAGTCCATCCCACAGGCAACAGCTCTTCATGAGCTGCTGCAATGTGTGTCACTTTGCCACAGGGTGCAGTCCCTCAGGCACAGGCTGCTCCAGCGTGGATCCCCCACAGGCCAAAAGTCCTACCAGGAAATCGTGTTGCAGCATGGAGTCCTCTCTACGCATGGGTCAGCAGGTCCCTGCTTAAATATGGGCCTCCTATGGGTCGCAGCCTTCTTCCAATGTCCACCTGCTCCAGCATGAGCTCCTCCATGGGCTGCAGGTGAATCTCTGCATCCCTGTGGTCCTCCCTGGGCTGCAGGGGCACAGCTACTCCACCATGGGTTGCACCATGGGCTGCGGCGGAGCCTCAGCTCCAAAGCCTGGAACATCTGAAGGGAGATTGTAGTCGAGTGGGTGCGAATCTCTTCTCTCAGACTGCCAGCAGCAGAACAAGAGGTCATGGCCCAAGCAAAGCTGGGGGAGGTTTAGACTGGATGTTAGGAAGAGGTTTTTCACAGAGCGAGTGATCTCTCAGTGGAATGGTCTAATCAGGGAGGTGGTGCTGTCGCCATTCCTGGAGGTGTTTAAGAAAAGACTGGATGAGGAACTCAGTGACATGATCTAGATGATGGGAGGCTTGGATGGATGGAGCGTGATGCTCGTTGTTCCATGATTGTGGGTTCGATCCCCGGGTGGGTGTTCGCTTGGGAGTTGGACTAGATGATCCTATGGGTCCCTTCCAACTTGGAATAACCTGTGAACCTCCTGCCCCTCCTTCTGTACTGACCTTGGTGTCTGCATTGTTGTTCACATGTTCTCACACTGCTCTTCTCTGGCTCCCATCTTCATCTGCACAATAACATTTTTTTATTTCCTAAATATGTTGTCACAGAAGCATTTGTATAATTTATGATTGTTTTGGCCTTGGCCAGCAGCAGATTCATCCTAGGCTGAGTTGGCAGTGGCTCTGTTGGACATGGGGGAACCTTCTGGCAGCTTATCACAGAAGCTGCCCCTATAGCCCCCTGCTTCGAAAATCTGGCCACAGAAATCAAATATATATGTGTCCCAGTGTCCATGAGCAGATAGGAGGGTCTTGGGCATCCAGTGAGATGTTGAGGCATGTCTGGGCAATTCAGAACTCATGGGAAGCTGTCACAAAGCTGCCAGAGGTTCTCTTATTCCCATCCCCTTCATAATGCTAGAGCTCATTTAAAGCAGAGTGTGCCACATCTGCTGGCAGGGTCTTTGTGAACATTTCTTTTGTATACTCTGAACAGTGTTTCATGGAAATTAATTCTCATAGATATTTGTATGAGCTATGTAAAGGGCATTGCCCTAACTTTAAAGGGGGTAATCAAAACACAGAGAAATTAAAGGTCTTTGGTAACTTGGAATATTTGATCTGAGATGCCTTTGTTAATGGTCAATGTTAAAGAGCCCATATACACTATATGATAAGTTCAAAGCTTGCCTCACTCTCTATGACTTCATTTGTAGCTCTGTAGGCTGAGAATTTTTAAGTCAGACTGAAAGGTGTCCTGTGAGTGTCTGGAACTAACACTTTTGAAATTTCTCTTACATGAATGTCTCATAACCCATGGGGGCTGTGTCAGAGAAGGGCACATCAATTCCTTTTCCAGCACTATTATTCAGTTGCCCGAAGCAAGATCACTCAACCTCAGCGTGATTTTCCTTGCAACTGCATCTTCTGACTGCTCATCATTTTTATTTCCAGGGAACAAGTAGAATCACCAGATTTGTCTGGGAAAGGTTCACTATATGTAGTACAGATAAAATCTTTGGGGATATAGGAACTTTGCAGTTAAGTAGTCTGCTCTGAATACATAGATTATGACTAGTCCGAAGGTTTGCATTCTGACTGGATTTCACAGTGATTGTGCATTCTTTTTACCTCTGTGACTGTAGTCCCATCACAGCGGACCTCAAATTTTGCTGGAAAGCACTGAGTATGGTTTAAAAAAAAGGAATAGTTTTCTTTCTCCTGTTCACAGGTTCACAGGTTATTCTGAGTTCGAAGGGACCCACAGGATCATCTAGTCCAACTCCCAAGTGAACACCCACCCAGGGATCAGGCCCACAAGCGTGGGACCGTGGGCACCAAGCCTCCCACCAACTAGACCATGTCACTCTTAAATCAGGAAGAAAGACTCCTCATGCTCCTTAGGAATTATAAAATTGATTGAGTCAATCTAAGCTGCAAAAGTATGCAGGTCAAGGAAGAGCTCAATATTGAAGACGTAGCTTAAGTGTTTTGGCAACTGAGGAAATAGTGTTAAAAGAGAGAGATGTTGGCTATATTACTAACTACATAGCATGGTTATTTGCCTTACAGTACAAGATGAAACTTGTCTCTGTTAGAATCCAGAAAATCATGGAGTCGAGAACATCAAAGGGTATTTCTCATACTGTACCAGCATCAGTGTGAAACAACAGAGTTAAGTGATAGTAGAACAGACAGAGGTAGAAAATGTATAGGGATCAAAATAGAGTCTGAACAAGAGCTTCAGATTTACACTAGAGATAAGGTAGATCAGGAGTGTGTCCTAAAGATGTGTTTCTTGCAGTTTCACAGAATCACAGAAAATTATGAGTTGGAAGGGACCCACAAGGATCATCTAGTCCAACTCACCATCTAATACCCGTACAGCGACCAAGAGCACATCCCAGAGCATAATAACAACCTAGATGCCTCACAATCTGGCAGGCCACTCCGAGCCGGAAGGGGCCCAGGGTCATCCAGCCCTACACCCCCCAGCTAGACCATGTCACTAAGCTCCTCGTCCAGTCTTCTCTTAAACACTTCCAGGGATGGCGACTCCACCACCTCCCTGGGCAGCCCATTCCAATATGCAATTACTCTCTCCGTGAAAAACCGCTTCCTAACGTTAAGATTAGTTTAATTGCTTTAAGTTCCCTTTCTAATGTGATGAACATAAGTGTTTTGATGTTTAGAGATATATGGTTCTTTGTTTTCAGATATTTTTGTACAGGAAGTCTCATTCTAAGTTTACTTTAGGTCTACAAGGTGATTTGACACTGTTCTGTAGCACTAGTACTTCTACTGCTGGTTCTTGCCCAAGTAAAACACTTCTTACTTGACAGATTACACAAGAAACAGATAGATGACTCTTTCTTTAATTGGTAAACAGAAGCCTTGTCTCCTTCACTCAACACACTCTTCACTACCCCTGTTTTTCTTGCAGTATTTAGGGGATTGGTAATTATGTTGCCCCTGTGTCCCTTACATCCCAAGATTCTTTTTGCTGTGGTCAGATCTTTCCGGCCTTCCTTTGGAAAACAGGAGTGTGACTTCATCATATTGTGCAATCAAGTTCAAATTAGTGTACTAAAAGATTGTACAAAATAACATCTTTTATTTCTGTAACAAGCATCATAACCTGAGGGTAAAAAGAAGTAGAGATCATTGATCTAAAAAACAGTCTATTTGCAAACCAATCTACATGAAAATATTTTTTTAAATTATGTTTCTTTACCTGAAAAGTTAATAGTTTGGTATGTGGATTTGTAGTATACACTTTCCCCCCAATTAATTTTTCTTATCTTTTGATGTGGTTCTAAGTAAGTTGATGTTTGCATATTTCATCTGGGTAGAAGTTTTTGTTTACTTGGTTTTTTTTTTGTTTGCATTTCTCTTATGGTTTTTGTTTGTTTTGTTGTTGTTTTGTGTTTCCCATAAAAGCAGGTCTTTTGTTTTAAAGTTGTAGTGAACAATAAATTGCATTTGACCAACTCTCACATGAGTATTGGCAAGCATTTTGTTAAGCTGTCTAGCAAGGCCCACTATAAAATCTTTAAAAAAGAATACATTAGAATATGCTTTTAGGAAAGGATAAACCAGTTTAAAAAACTGAGTTACTTTTATGTGATTGCACTGCAAGTCAGCCTGCTTCTTCAATGTAACCTGAAACGTACTTCCAAAAATTGCAATTGTTTTCTTTTTCAGGAATCCATTACAGTCCTAAATGTTAGTGGTGAGTATCCCCACCTCTCATGCAGGAGACTGGGGATTTGATTCCTGCCAGGGAGGCAGTGGCTCCGTTTAAGATTTGGACTCAATGATCCTTGTGGGTCCCTTCCAACTCAGAATATTCTGTAATTCTGTGATTATTTTAGGAATATTTTCCTTATATTAATAAATAAATAAATAAATAAATAAACAAAATCTTTCCTTATTTAGGAAAATATAGTTTTCAGACTTAAACGTTCCTTATATAAAACTCCCATATGGTCATTTTGTACAAGTCAAAGTCTTTCGGCAATTGTACTAGTAAGACAGTGACAGATGATTTGAAACTGTATAAAGATCTTATTTCTGATTATAACAAATGATCCTTGAAGTGGTGTAGAATTATCTTTCCCTTCAATGTTTTGGAATAAATTGTTCACCAATTCTCCTTTAGAATGATAGAACTAGTAATTGCATATGAGTTCTATTTATTTCCATTCTCATGATGATTCTCTTAACTTGTGGGGGAGATGTTGCTCTCCAATTTTTTGTTCACTTCTACAACAGTTGTCAAAAGCAGCTATGTATTACCATAGCTTCATCTAAAAGCAGCTGCATATCTATTACTTTTCTTCAGCTTCTCCAAATTTAGTTAAATTCTAGGTAATTCTCATCCACTGATTTCCTTTCCTGTGGAGTGGTTAATAAAAGTATTAGTTTTAATTTGATTAGGCAGAAAGGTCTAATCCCAGGAATAGATAATCCAAAGGTATGCTATCTGAGTTACAGAAAGGGACCTTTATTGCAGTATAGATAATATGGTCTTTGACTAAACCGGGGTTTGGGCGTTTAACTCAACATGAATGGATGTGACTTTTGGTGTCATGAGCTTCTGATGTTCATTTTACTTAGCTTTTCAGATGCTCTTCAAGAAATTAAGCCTAATCTGTCTAATAGGTACGAAGATTAGACATTGCCATGATGAACCATGGCAATGCTGAACTTCAAGAAACAAAATAAATGTGCAGGCAAAAGACTCTCAGTCCCTGTTTTTTGCTCTCCCAAAAGAGAATGTTCTGGCTGGAAATCATCTTTTGCTTGCCTTTCTAAAAGTAGGCTTTGCACCTATTTATCATGCCATATTGTGCACACAGACTGTGTCAAAAGATCAAGGTTATTCCCTAGTGGGTGGGGAGATGGAATCTGGGGTTGATTCCTGGACTAGGAGGACAATACTCAAAACAACCAAGCAGGACAGATCCGTAGATGGTGATAAATTGCTACCAAGAGTTTGGACCACAAGACAGTATCAAATCATAGGCAACTCTCAAGTGAACATCTACATAGGGATTGAACCCACAAGCCCGGAACCATGGGCACCATGCTCCATCCATCTGAGCCTCCCATTATCTAGACCATGTCAATGAGTTCCTCATCCAGTCTTTTCTTAAACACCTCCAGAGATGGTTACTCCGCCACCTCCCTGGTCAGACCATTCCAATGACAGACCACTCTCTCTGGGAAAAAGCTCTTCCTAACAACCAGTCCAACTTTTTGTTCTTAAAATTGCAGCTTTATAAGAAACCTTATGTGACATTTTCTTATCTTTTTGCTGGTTGGCCTCCTTAACCTTGTATAGTAATAGCTGTACAATGAGTTTAGAATAACGGTTACGACTGATACAGAAGTACTTCAATTTACATCGTACATTGAGGATGGTGTACACTTATGTACCTGATAGAAACCTGTGAGTAAGCACTTAGTAGAGAACTGGTATAAAAAGGCGATGTGGAATTTGAAAAAGATGGTGTCAAGAAGCAGTGAATGGCTCTTGTGGAAGAGAAACTAATCTTACTAACTTTTCAGGAGATAGGTATGTAATGTAATGAGGTGTTTCAGTGCATATCTTGTATGGTAGTTTATGTCCTTGAAAATAAAGGGAAATATGCAAAATTTTCTGGATTCTTTAACCGAATGAAAGTAGTCTCTTTTTCATGCTGCTAAGTGTTAAAATACAAATAATTTTTTTCTTATGTGAGTTTTGCTGGTTTGTTACTTCTAGTAAGTTGTTTCTAGAGTTGGATCAGTACCTGATTGGCAATGAGTTGTGTAGTATATATATCATTCTCATTTTCCCCCCCAACTTCTCATTTTTTTCTCCCTTAAATTGTGAAATTCTCGAAGCATAATTGTCAAAATCAGGGATTTATTCTGAGATTTATTCTCAGATTGCCAATCAAGAAACTCTCTTTAAAATGCTGGTATTTATCCTCTGAACAGGAAATTTTACAGAAATTGACTCTGTTCCTTGCTTAGTAGGGGTTTCCAAGGCTCCTGTGATATTTATTGTGCTTGTAGGGACAGCACATAACTCCTATCCTCTCCCACCTTGAGTACTTTAAAAATAATGCCAGCTGTCTCATTATAGGATTCTACAAGGAGATGGAAAGTTGCTATTCAGAAATAGTGCTGTAATTAGCCTGTTCCCCTGCACTATCACCAATGACTAACTGTCTGAAACTTTTTCCCTGGAAAATACTGCTCTGCTGACATCAAGAGACTCACCCTATACGGGTAGTATTCATGGTGATTTCAGTTCTCCTAAGTTGACTCTAGTAGTTTCCAGAACTCCCTCAAGTTAATGGAAAAGAAATGGAAAAGTAATGGAAAAGTAACGGAAAAAACCTGAAGTGTAAACACTTTGTGTGCAGGCAACTTCCCTGATTCTGGGAATCGTGTGCAATCCAATGAATGTGCAGCGGCACTGACAGTACATAATTTAATGTAGCTTATGTCTTTATGCCTTACTAGCTTTTATCTTGGGATGATCTGACTGAGTGCTTCTTCTCCAGAACTGAGCCCTGATTGCAGTGATGTCCTGTTTCTCTTGCTACCCTCTTTTGCCATTTTGTGTTTTAATCTGTGCCACATCCTTTGTTCGTGTTGGCTCTGAGCATCTGGCACTGCACGTCAGGTGGCCCTACCAGAGAAAAGAACTTCTTGTGTGTTGTTCAGAGCAAACAGTTTAGGAGAGTGAAGTTTCAGTTTGATGAATAGTTTCTGTAAAGGAAAGTCAATTACTTAATATTCTCACATATGTTCTCCTGAAAACCATTAAGAGTTTTTGTTAGAAGGGTCACAATAAAACTCTTGAAACTAGAGAGATGACATCATTCTGAAAAACACATACAAAGGAGGAGAAGTCAAAAAAACCCCGGAAACGGTAATCTTTACACTACTCTGCTATTAATCTCTATTTCTTTTGTTGAAAATACTGCCTAAGATAATTCTGATTGGGATTCTGAAAGCATAGTCACATTTTCTAAGTCTTCTATCTTATTATGTACTACAGAGTTTTCCACTTCATTGCAAATAGCATAACTGTAGTGGGAAATGGCACAGGATCTCTCTTCAAATGGCCTTTGGTTTTTCTTCCTTATTTAACATAGAGAGTTGAGGGGTTCTTGTTCATTTTTTTCAAGCTTCTTGAACAGATGTGCATGTTTTGAAAGCTATTTGTAGGTAAATTCTGTTTTCTATTCAGAAAGTTTTTTCTCCTTCCCTCCTAAGTATTCTTTCAATTAATTTAAGATTAGCTGTCTGTGTTGCTGTCACACTCGCTGGACTGTCAAGTTGATACATGTAGAAGTATCCTAGCCAGAAGCCACAGAACAAAATAATATGTTTCATGTTACACAGGTTCAATGTGTGCTGTCTGCACTTGGATGAAGGATTAATACCTTATAAAGATATTAGTAGTTAAAGCCTTCTTTTTGACTCCATGTTGATAGTTCGGAAATATTGGTCAACAATTGGTTACCATTGCAGAGTTAAATAATACATTCTGGGATTTTCTATTCGTAAGCAACCCATTTTTTAGCTCTACAACTCTCTCATCAAAGTGTTTTTCCATGTGACTGAAACCTTTTAAACTAAAGTTGAATGGGAGTAATGAAATACAGTAAATTCCAGATGTACACATTGCTGGCTGCTTTGTGTTGAAGCATAGCCCTCCAGATTTGAACCAGTAGTGTTACATGCAAGAATGAAAACTCTGAAAACCCTTTTCTTGGTACATGTGATCGATAGGCACAATAGGCTTAGACAGTACATAACCTCTACACATATGCCAACACATGGTTTTACATGAACTGGTCAGGGAGTAAAGAATATCAGTTTTGGATCATTTTTCTTACTGTGGTCTTAAGACAATAATTGACATTTGGAATTGACAATGTTTTTCTGTTCTATGGTGTATATATAAATATATATAACAACATCTTTAAGAGGGTATGTGTCTGTGCATTATGAAAGGAGGTGACCTATAAATTGTGTGTTTTTTAAGGAATTTATTTTCCTTGAAAAACTAAAGGATGACTTCTTGGTATGGCATTTATTCTAGGTGAAGAAGTGATGATCCTTTCAGTTGCTTCTACTTGTGACGAGATTGGAACCAGTAGAAATAGTACTTAGCACATTCACCAATTATATTTATCAAGTGTATAGCCTAAAGAAAAACCAGTTTAATTACAATAGATGTCTAGTTCAGAAAGATAAATGGAAATTTGGCTCAAAATTGTAGATTGCTTCTTGCAGAACAAAACTCTTTCATTCATTTTAGGTATTTCATTTTTTAATCTTTGGTAGAAAAACAGGCTTTTGCTGCGGTAAACTTCATTACACTGAACAAGCTGTGGATTTCTATGGTAGCTAACTCATAGACAATGAAGTATGGGACTGTGATTTCAAGTATGATAGCCTGATTTTTTCTTCACTTGGTACTTAAATCCAGCTGATCATTCCTTAAATGAGAGTACAGAATTATCCCCTTAATACTATCTGCTTGGTAGTAGAAATGGTTTATTTTACTTTCTTATCAAGCTCTTTACACTAAAAAAATACAACCTTTGTTTGGAGGTTGCTTTAACCACATAGTCTGATACTATTGGTTAAGTTGAAAACCAAGTAGCAGCTGTTTTGAAAAGAAAATGACACTCTGGATAAATTGATTTCAGTAGAAGTGTAGGAACCATGAAGCAGTGTTCTGCAGTCTCAACACAGGTTGAGGATCACTTAACTGCTCGAACAGCTGCTTTGTAATTGTAGCTGTAAAATCTGTGTAACCTTTACCTCAGGTATGCATCAATGCCTTTCCTACACACCTATGCTCTACATGTTGCTTGCAAGTACTTAAGGGTGTGTCCTATCAGCACAAGCACAGGTTCTTAAATTTCTCTAATTAAACATTCATGGGGCAAATTGACACAACTCAAATCCCCCTCCATCTGTTAATATGGTGCCTCTGCCCTGACAGTTGATTGATTGTGAGACTGTGGTCTTGTCAGGTGAGTGGCAATTGAGCTGACAGAGCAATGGTTTACCCCTGTTGACAGGGAGGCTTGTGAGAATCATAATGAGCTCCACTGATGGAAAAGTATGGCAGTAAATAACATTTTCTTGTGCTGTATTTTTCTGTTTAGAGACATTTGAATACTCAGTCCACATGCAAAATAAAATACATTCTTTGGTTTTATTAAAGCCACATTTCAAACCACCGTTACTGTTAAAGTGCTTTTCAGCATCACTAAGGGGATAATGATCACTTTTGCTTTTTTCCCCAGGGGATTGCTAACTACTTGCATAAAAGCATTTTATTTTTGTGGAATTAGTGTATGCGAGGTCCCTATTTTTTAATGTGATGGCCCTATTTTTTCTTCATGACAGTGATGGAGTCTGTCAGTTTGAAGTAGGGCTGCAAGTCTGGTGTAGCAGTTAGGACTTACAAGACAAAAAGGGGAAATATGAGTAGTTGTGAGTGAAAACAGGAATCTCTGTGTTTACCTACTTTATCATGTATTCCAGTTCTCTTTACTTATTTCCAGACTAAAAATTAACGTCAGGGACTGATGAATTCTCTGTAAATTAACTTTTATAAGATTTGAACATTTGCCTAGGAAGGCCAGCCAAGGCCTAGCTGTGACTTTAACTGCATTTAGAAATGCAAAACATGAGTTTTATAATGCAATTGTTCTTATTTCCCTTCCATGCCGGCAGCAAGAACTGAGCTGAGTGGAATTTCTAGGCAAGGTAAGTGTTGGATATTTTCATGGAGTGTTCCTTCTGTGCAAAAGAAAGTCGGAAAGGATCAAAGGTGTTCAAAAGAACAGACTGANGCCGACTACAGGGGAAGGACAACCTCCCTAGTCCGACTGACCACACTGTTCCTGATGCAGGCCAGGATGCCATTGGCCTTCTTAGCCACCTGGGCACACTGCTGGCTCATATTGAGTTTCCTGTCAATCATTACACCTAAGTCCCTCTCCACTTCACTATTCTCAAGCCACTCCTCCCCCAGCCGATAGTGGTGCATGGGGTTGTTATGTCCAAAGTGAAGAACCCGGCAATTAGTCTTGCTAAACCTCATACTGTTGGAGTCTGCCCATTTCTCTAGCCTGTCAAAGTCCCTCTGAAGGGCCCTCCTACCCTCCGGCAGTTCAACATTTGCCCCCAGCTTGGTATCATCTGCAAACTTGCTGATGATGGACTCAATTTCCTCGTCCATGTCGTCAATAAAGATGTTGAACAGTGCTGGGCCTAACACTGACCCCTGTGGGACTCCGGTGGTGACTGGCTGCCAGCTGGGTGTGGCACCATTCACCAACACTCTCTGAGCTCGTTCGTCCAACCAATTCCTAACCCAGAACCCATATGTTTTTCAGAGCATTTTTGCTAGCTGGAATGAAACAGTATTATTCCATATAATTTGCTACGGTTTGGTTGCAATTTTTGAGAATGTAGGAAAAATAAGGAGTCAAATGTAATCATACTGCAGTTCCTGAAGTTAGGTGTGTAGGACATTACATAGTTTCCTTTGAGATAGGTAGGAGCAGACTCACTCTCTCAGAGAGTCCTAGCTAGAGTAGCCAGAAATAGAATCAGTGCTGAATCTTCACTAAGATGTGAAGTCAAGTTTTGCTGTTGGTCAAGGCAGCAGAGTAACTTTGTCAGCTGACAGAGTGTGGGCAGGTGCCATTCAGAGAGGATTTTCTCACCTGCCTAACAGGTTTTAGGATATTGTGTTGAGAAATGAGGTTGCTGGTGTTTTAAGCCTGGTGATTTACAGGCTGGTTAGAAGCTGTACTTTGAAATATGACTGAACATCTCCTTGCTCTTCACTTCTTTAAGAGCCAGTCATGAATCTAATATTCCTTGTACTTGAAGGGGGAAAAAAAACCCCACCTTGAAAAACTCAGAAAAGTAGTAAGTGTCACTTCTGAAAAAGGTGGAAGAGAAAACAGATGCACTTTGTTGACCTTCATCCTCTTCTCCCACACTCTCGTCCCACAGCAGCTTAGATCATTAAGCTCCTGTATAATTAAAACTTGGTCCAAGGCACACTAATTCTGTTTACTGGCCACAGTGAAGGATATAAATACCTAATCACTTCCTTACACAGAGGCTGCTTCCTGCTGGTGGTTTGCAATTGTGAAGGACTCTGTCCCTCAGTTAGCTCTCTGTACAGCTGTCCACCCTGTGTGAAGGAGACTTACTCCAAAGTAGTCCCCTGCCATGGCATATTTATTTCCACAGATTCCTCCTCCTGTTTTTTCAAAGGGAGTAATATCTCTTTCTATAAACAAACAGCATAGAAAGCCTATTGTCAATGCATATAATGACTAGAATTATATTAAAAAGGGAAGAAGAGACTGTCTTCTGAGGTTTTCCAAAGGGACTGCTGTTCTAAAGGGTAGCTGAAACCACTGCACTGAAGTCCTCACAAGTATGTCCTGAGCACGAATCCAGTAAAGCCATACCAACGGTTAATTTACAGCAACATAGTTCATACAAAGTGTTCTTTCCTCAAACTGGAATGCAAATATCCATTGGTAATCCTCAGAGCATGCAGAAGTTAAATGAAGTCCTGCCTGCAGAAATATTTCATAGGCATATTAGTTCCTTCCGAAACCCTTTTCTCTCTGCATGAAGAAATACAGTTATACCTCCTCCATTGCGAGGAAAGGGACGGGCCAAAAGCATCACGAAACATTAATCTCGCAAAGAACTGCAGGTCGTTAATATGCATGCAGGCCACTTCCATTGCTCCACCCCCTGGAACTCTGCAGGACTTCGGGCACTTTTCTGCTTCTCCCCTTGGACTCGCTGAGCACAGGGAAGCAAAGGGAAACATTTCTGAGCCCCCTCTGACTCAGGAGACAACCCCCCCTGAGAATCTGTTGGCTTTTCCGGGCTGCTGTGGCCGTGCTCCCACAACCCAAATCCCGCGCCGTGGCTCCCCCACCCCGACCCTGATGCACGTGCCCACAGCGTCCCGGCATGGCATCTCGGGCCACCGGGGCTGCTGCGGGGCTGGGGCTGCTGCGGGGCTGCGGCTGCCAGCTCGCCAGGGCTCCCGCGGNTGAAGTTAGGTGTGTAGGACATTACATAGTTTCCTTTGAGATAGGTAGGAGCAGACTCACTCTCTCAGAGAGTCCTAGCTAGAGTAGCCAGAAATAGAATCAGTGCTGAATCTTCACTAAGATGTGAAGTCAAGTTTTGCTGTTGGTCAAGGCAGCAGAGTAACTTTGTCAGCTGACAGAGTGTGGGCAGGTGCCATTCAGAGAGGATTTTCTCACCTGCCTAACAGGTTTTAGGATATTGTGTTGAGAAATGAGGTTGCTGGTGTTTTAAGCCTGGTGATTTACAGGCTGGTTAGAAGCTGTACTTTGAAATATGACTGAACATCTCCTTGCTCTTCACTTCTTTAAGAGCCAGTCATGAATCTAATATTCCTTGTACTTGAAGGGGGAAAAAAAACCCCACCTTGAAAAACTCAGAAAAGTAGTAAGTGTCACTTCTGAAAAAGGTGGAAGAGAAAACAGATGCACTTTGTTGACCTTCATCCTCTTCTCCCACACTCTCGTCCCACAGCAGCTTAGATCATTAAGCTCCTGTATAATTAAAACTTGGTCCAAGGCACACTAATTCTGTTTACTGGCCACAGTGAAGGATATAAATACCTAATCACTTCCTTACACAGAGGCTGCTTCCTGCTGGTGGTTTGCAATTGTGAAGGACTCTGTCCCTCAGTTAGCTCTCTGTACAGCTGTCCACCCTGTGTGAAGGAGACTTACTCCAAAGTAGTCCCCTGCCATGGCATATTTATTTCCACAGATTCCTCCTCCTGTTTTTTCAAAGGGAGTAATATCTCTTTCTATAAACAAACAGCATAGAAAGCCTATTGTCAATGCATATAATGACTAGAATTATATTAAAAAGGGAAGAAGAGACTGTCTTCTGAGGTTTTCCAAAGGGACTGCTGTTCTAAAGGGTAGCTGAAACCACTGCACTGAAGTCCTCACAAGTATGTCCTGAGCACGAATCCAGTAAAGCCATACCAACGGTTAATTTACAGCAACATAGTTCATACAAAGTGTTCTTTCCTCAAACTGGAATGCAAATATCCATTGGTAATCCTCAGAGCATGCAGAAGTTAAATGAAGTCCTGCCTGCAGAAATATTTCATAGGCATATTAGTTCCTTCCGAAACCCTTTTCTCTCTGCATGAAGAAATACAGTTATACCTCCTCCATTGCGAGGAAAGGGACGGGCCAAAAGCATCACGAAACATTAATCTCGCAAAGAACTGCAGGTCGTTAATATGCATGCAGGCCACTTCCATTGCTCCACCCCCTGGAACTCTGCAGGACTTCGGGCACTTTTCTGCTTCTCCCCTTGGACTCGCTGAGCACAGGGAAGCAAAGGGAAACATTTCTGAGCCCCCTCTGACTCAGGAGACAACCCCCCCTGAGAATCTGTTGGCTTTTCTGGGCTGCTGTGGCCGTGCTCCCACAACCCAAATCCCGCGCCGTGGCTCCCCCACCCCGACCCTGATGCACGTGCCCACAGCGTCCCGGCATGGCATCTCGGGCCACCGGGGCTGCTGCGGGGCTGGGGCTGCTGCGGGGCTGCGGCTGCCAGCTCGCCAGGGCTCCCGCGGCATTCTAAATGCCAGGCTTAGCCGGAGAAACTGCGTGCCCTCCCTGCGTGCTCTCCCCAGGGGGCGGGCCCATCCCACCTCACAGGGAGAGCCAGCACCGCCCCTCAGCAAAGTAGAGGCACAGCGCATGCGTGCTGTGAGGAACCTCACAGACCCCGGAAGTCGGACTGCAAAAAAATTGCTTCGCAAATGGGCGAGGTCGTGAAGGAGAAGACGCGATACAGAGAGGATTCACTGTAACTGTCAGAGGGACAACATTCCTAATTGACATGACCATCGTCTTGTTAAGTTGTCCTAAGTGGCAGCTTGAAATAAGTAGCTACTCTTGAGCTCCAGTAGGATAGACATGGCTCTGACTCTTTGGGGAGAGGGAGGTGTACTCGCAGTTGTACAACAAGCTTTGTCGCTGCCTCTAGAGGAAGTCTCAAAATTAAATGGAGAGTTTCCTCAAGACACTGAGAACCTAGAGCTGTTTTTCTTGCCAGCCTTGGGTTTAGCAACTCCAAGAAGTTAGTCCAGGATTTCCTGCTTCATCTGTGCAAGAAGAAAGGGCAGAATCACAAACCAAGTGAAACTAAATAGTTGCATTGCAGTGACAGCTCTTAGCCTTCACTGGCTGTTTCTGGAGTTTCAGGAATATGCACTGCTCTTCTGAGGATTTAGAGAGAATTATTTCTGTCTTTTCTCTCCTTATTTCTGAAAGCTGAGTGCTCCCATAATCACATAGGGTTGGTCTGTATTTTGCTGATGTTTTACCTATACAACTCAGTAAAATCCAGTGGTAAAAGATACTAGTTATGTGGTCAAGGTTAAAGCTCTTTAATTAAATAACTTCCAAGTGATAGTGACTAACCCAGTGTTAAAGCTATAATCGGAGTGACACAGAATACATCAATTCTGTCAAGACGTACAGTGCTTGTTGTGCTTTGGTGTTTGAAGTGAGTCTGCATTTATCTGGACTTTTTTAATACTTCTTTAAGCTATGTGGGAATAATAGTTTTGCACTTAGACTGTGGTATTTGATATGTACTGATGCTCCAACTGAATTTTTTGTAGAAGTATTTGCCTTTTCTAAATTTAATTACATGTGATAAAAAGCAACTTTAAAGTAGTAGCCATATTAACACCTTGATATTTATAAAAAATTCTCTGGGATACAAACCAGAGAGATCTATTTGAACCAAACTTTTGTGAAGTAAATGCTATTTGACAGATGTGAATTTAAAATACATGTCTCTTTTGGCCTTACTTATTCTCTGCAACAGATTGATACTTATCTAAAAGTCCTTCTGGATTTAATTTCTGCCTAATGTTGTTTTGTAGTGGAATTAATCATTGAAATAATTTTATTGGGATGTGGATCACTTAATGAATATTCCAATTCATTTGTCTTATTCATCTGTATTCTTTGCCTTTACATGTTACCCTGCATATCTGTTCATTACCCTCTGGTAGGCCATGTAATATGTGTCATGATTTTTTTCTCCCATCTTGTTGTAAGTCTTAATTATAATTGAAAATGCTCAAAATTCACTTCTTATTGTTCAAGGAACTATTAACTCTCTAGTGGGCTTCAAAAGGCATTTTTAACAATACGACCTGGGCCTCCTTTATTGCCTAAAACACCCAAGAAGCTACATGCTAAAATGCATGCACCTGGCTCACACCAGCCTACAGCAAGCCTTATAAGAAAGCACCTGGAAGCAGTTACTAATTAGGAGAAGGGGGCAGGGACTCTGGTCTCTATAGAAGGTCATTCCATCACCTCCTCACTCTGCCTACTTTGCTGTTTTTTCACCACCATGGAAAAGTGGCCAGAAGTCTGAGTGCTTGCTGCAGCACACAAGAAAGAGAAAAATGAGCCTTCAGGAAACTGGCAGATGAGAAGGAGATCCTCATGTGAGTCAGGAAGCCCCTACCCTGCATTTCTCCACGGCCTGAGTTGCTGCTGGAGCACATGCTGCAGAGGGAGCTTTGAATACAGCCCAACTCATATGGCTGGGAGACATGTACATGGCACAGAGCTGACTCCAACTCCCTGCAGGAGATTTGAACTGAGACAGGCCAGAATGCTCTTTCTCTCTTCAAAGTAAATACCAGTGCTGCCTGGCCTGGCAGAGACACACATCCCATACTGTACCCAGCAGTTGTGGGGGAGGTGAATGGACTCCTTCCATACATACACCACATTCCTATCAGGTAGCAAGTTGGTGGTTTGGTAACTTTTTCTATGGTTTTCAAGTAATCTTAGCTTCTCCTTCTTTCTAACTTTTCTCTGTCTTTTCCTCCTCTTTCCCTATGCTTTAGCTTTATAATGAATAAAAATCCTTTTATCATTTGGAAATCTGCGTCTGGTCTCGTTTTATCTTAATTTTGCTTATGGGACCCAGAAAGAAACCTTTTAAACGGTTTATCTCTTTAACCGGTTTGTAGCACTTGTGGAGGCAGAAATGCAGTGAATTGCCTTGTTGGTGTTTTTCATTTATGTTTACTTGTTATATGCAGTTTTCTAGAAGACACAGAGCAAAGAAATTGCAATGAGGTTTGTGTCAGATATTTTTTTGCTTACTGAATGGGAGACTTTGTCTTGTATACATCTAATGTTTCTTCCTCCCTGGCCCCCTTCCTCTTCCCAGGAGACACTCATGAAATCGGAAAGGAAGAGTGATCTACTACAGCTGTAAGCCAGAAGCTGCAGATGGTCTCAAAATAAGGCTGCTGAACCGTGGTGTGGCTGCTGTTTCACCTACCTCAGCTTCAGTTTCAAACAGCCTTCCCTCATCCCTAAATCATTAGGTGTAGTAGTAATGCTCTGTCAACAAAAAGCTTTGTGTCATCTGAGTGTTGCCAGTAAGTATGTGTTATCTGGCCAATTTATCTAAGAGTTTAACATTGGAAAATGCATGTTTACATGGTGCAATGGATATAAGATAGAGATAAAATTCATCTTCATAAGATGGAATTTAAACCCTTCTGGTATGGTTTCATAGAACCCTGGTGCCTGTTTGACAGGAAAGTAACTTCTGCTTTGTGAAGTATAATGATGCAGAGTGAACCAGAAGACAGAAAAATTGTATTTTTTTCACTAGTCAACATGGAGAGAAGATATCACTAAAAAAATCTCTAAGGTGAGACTTCACATACATTCCTTTTCCTTATGATGTAAGCAAGGCTTGCTTGTATATGAAATAAATATTCAAATTTTAGGAACTCCATGTAAAAATTCCCTATTTTTAAAGCCAAATACTTGATTCAGCCTTAGGCATGGTGCCACCACTGTTATCTCCATAATTAACCATTGTGCCACAGCTGTCTGTGTAATGACAGCAATTAATACTCTTGGTGCTTTTCCCTCTGATTTTAGAACTTGCAGGTTCCAAATTTGGTTGTCTTGATGTCTTCTTAAGTGAAAATAAGAAGCAAAATTGTCCCATATGAATAACAAGATTTTTTAAGCTGTAGAGAGTGGTAAAGGAAGAGTGAGAATTTTTTTCCTTAGTATTTTTAAAAAATATGTATTATGCTTTCATTATATTAATGACAGCATGAAAAACCTCTAAAAATATGGATAGATGATGTTTCTGCGGCCTCAACAACATAACAGATTTAGTATAAAATTTGGAGACTTAGAGAAAGATTGCAGAGATATAGAGTATTTGTGGGCTTAAAATGAACCTAAAATCCCTCTTCCTCCTTTTCTTTACATTCTATAGTATTTTAGAATACACTGCATGTGTAACACAGGTTGGAAGTGAGGAAATGCTTGTAGAGCTAGTTTTAGAAAAGCTGATTTTATTTAATTATGTTTCTTAGCAAAATAAGAAATTTCTTCTGAATATAAAAAAGCAGACTTAAGCCAAATGTATTGCCTGGATTCTTAGCTCTGGGAGCTGACTGGCACATTTCTTTTGGTATTTTACTTGTTGCTTGTGTGATTATCTGGGGTTTATGTACTGCAATAGATAAACAGAGGTCACTGTAATTTATGAATCTACAAACTGCACAGGTACCTCAGTTGTGCTAGCTGTCCAATTTTGAGTGCCACTATTCGCATGGATCAGGCTAGAATGTTTATGACATGATGCAAAGCCAACGACCATCATTAAAATATTCTTTACTCCATCCTCCTTGCCATGTCTGGATGATTTACTTTGCAAGTCAGCCTATGGCTCTTGTCTAAGTTTCAAGCTCAGTATTATCTAATTTGCAAATTACTGCTGTTCCAACTGTTCAAGTAAAAACGAAAATTAAATAAGCAACAAACAAAACTTGCCAAATTGAATGAATAATTGAATATGGAGTTTGGTCCAGGGAGATATTTTAAAGAGCAGGAAATTTAATGGCTGTTGCATAAATAATTGATAAACTATCAGCACCTGTCCTTTTTTGCAGAGACTGAGGCAAATAAGGAAGCAGTGCTTTTCCCCTCACAGGTCTCATGGACTGCAGGGATTTTTTCTTTAAGCAGTTACCCACATAAATGTGATATGAGTGGAGAAATCTCTGAAGGTGACTGCAATGGGAAAGGCAGCCTGGTCTAGTAAAAGTTATGCTTGCTCATGGCAGGGGTGTTGGAACTAGATCATCTAGTTATCTCGGTCACTTCTAACCCAAGCCACTCTATATTTCTATGATTTTGTTGTAGTCACCTGTCTTACTGTCAGCTCAATACACTGTAATGGTCAGAGTCCAGAACAGACAACACTGAACAATTACGTAAATTCATAGTACACCTATATCTGACACGTTATGTACTATTATGATGTAGCTTCTCCTGCTGTATTCTTCTTTTCCACTTAATTCTTCCCCAAGCCTACTGAAGGGGAAAAAGGTCGTAGGTATGCAATGACTTCTGTATGAGAAATGACGTCAATAGATTTCAACTCTTTAGGCTAGAGGGAAAAGGAGTAGGTCTTGCATGTAATATTTCAAATGTCAAAGATGACGTGTTTGATGTTTGGTTTCTTAGTGATCCTTCTGATGCAGAAATAGGAGATATTCAATGAAAGTGCCAGTGCTTGGGTTCAAAACTTCTTGTATATCAGTAGAAAACCCTACAACAAGGTGTTATTGATCCTATATTTTACATATGTTCAAAGGGAAACTGGACAATTTTATGGAAGAGAACACTATGTTCTGTTATTAAATATTGTCCTCAACTCAGACACTTCCTGAAACATTGGAGACTGCATGCAAGTTCCAGGTAAGGATTGTTCTTCACTCTGGTTGTACACTTTTCCCTAGGTGTGTGTCTATTGACTGCTGTCAGTACTGGGACAAGTCCAGGTTTAGCCAGTGTGACTGTCTCTGTCTTCTGCGAGGCCTCTGCACTTCAGCTTTGTATTACCAAGTGGTCTTTCCAAAAGCAGGTGGAATGTATTAGAGAGCCCAGGTAAGAGAAACCACCAATAAACCTAACTGATGATTTGGCACATCTGCTATTAAGTTAGCAGATGTACGTGGTTTGTATTTTGGTGGCTTCCTGCTGGAGAAATAGCAAGTGATGTAATCCACTGTTCTCTGTCCCTCCCAGTTCCCTTTTTGGCTAGAATGCAGCCTTCAAAACAAATAGTTACAGCAGATGTCAAGATATTTATTTTGTTCTTTCAGTAATCCAAGTACGGCTTTGCAGTAGGCAAGGTGTGCAAGTGTGTCCCTAGGACAGGCTGTTTCTGCCCTTTCTGTCTACACCTTTGTGTGAGGGTGTATATATATACATGTGTATGGATATGAACACACAACTTATTTACCAGAAGGCCATAGAATGATGCAGTTAAAGCATGTCAATTAAGAAGTTCTTCCGAAACTTCAGTTTCTCATGTGCCAAGGAAATACCTTCAAAAATTTTAATTCAGACTGTTTGTCTTGCAGGCATAGTCAGGCTCTCCAAGACATAACAGCTTTTGTTCTGAATTAAATTCATGCAATCTGCTGTACAGGGGCGTCCATAGGTGAAGATTGATCTTCTCCCCAGCACATTAGTTTTATTCAGTAAGAGCTGTGATTTTAAATGTCAGACTATCTGTTGACTGGGGTATTTAGCTTCAAAGCTGAGCTCACTGTTGTAAATACACTTCCTTAGAGGCTGCAGCAGTAGACATAGTCTAGAGTCCACTGTCTCCACAACACAGGGGCAAGCTAATTCTTTTAGTTTGGCATTAAGGTAAAACCATGCACATAAAATGTGCCTCAGGATTCATCAGATGGAACTCTGAATTTCTCAGATTATTTTTGTTTCCAGAGAAATCTGTTTTATCTATAAAGGGAATATTTTACAAATGCAGTCTGTTAAGATTTTATGCTTTAGCCCTGTCATAGAAGTGATTCAGCCTATTTATGTAGCATGTGGGACATGTGAGTTCAAATTAAATAAATTGCTATTGAAGTTAGCTTGGATCTCATGCCTAAGAACCATAAATATATAGCTAGTATTTTACTTTTTTCCCCTTAAAAATGTTTAACTCATTATTCATTATAATTTTGAGGAACTGGAAAAATGCTACCATAAAGAAAAACAAATGTTCTTGATGAGCCCTGAGTATAGAAAAAGGACTTTTAATTATCAAAGCCAAAGTTTTCCATTATTATGCAAAAGTACCTAAATTCCAGCACAGAGAAAACAAACTCATGAGCCATTTTTCTTTATTATGTTTATAATGCTTGTTAGATAATCGCTTTCAGATCCAGTAAGTAACGTTTTTGTGCCCTCACACGATCAATGAATGAAGCAGTCAGTGTAGAGGTTGCATTTTTGTGCTAATGTGCTGTCAAAAAGAGTGCTGAAGCCTTGAAGTGTAAGTTAATCATTAATGTTGGTAAAAGGTACCATAGAGAAAAGAGGAGGTTGAAGAATCATCGAGTTAATCCTGCTAAGATGGTGGCACCATCCTTCAAGGAGAGAGGCACAATATATTGTGGGAATTACCTTCTAGTCAGCCTGCCAGGGGTTTCTTTTTCATTCTCACTTCTCCACTTTTTAGGCAGTTTAACTATACACATATTGCTACATTTCTTCCACTTGTACTTCCACATTTTCCTGCTCCAAATAGAGTATTGGAACCCCCCAAACCTACCAAATACTAACTTTTAATAAGAAAGTTTGTTTCAAGTTCTTTCACAGTTATCTCCAAACCTTTGCTTTCTGCATAACACAGTAATCTTTTATAATTCAGGGGAGATTTCTTTATTGCCCTTATCCTCCTGCCTAGCAGTACCAGAAGAGAAAAAATAAGCTTTTAAATGTTTTTCCTTTACCCTTCTACCACATGTTGGCAGCTTTTTATAGCCTCAGCCATCACGTCACCTGGACCTTTTAGTGCACTGTGTTTAGGCTAGGTCAGTGCTTTTTAACCCTTTCTTGTGGAAAATCTGCCTCACCACTTTCTCTTTAAAATACCGGACTCTCTGGTTTCTGAAATCCAAACCCAGAGTCTTTGAAAATTTAGAGGAAACAGTATCTTTCTGCAGAACATCAGATAACTTTCTGGTTACTTCTAAGTCTGTGTCCCAGAGTTTCACACTGGGAAGAGTAAATAAGTGCTTCCCTGAGGATACTTCTTTTGCAGCTGGTTCTCTGAGCTAGTAAGGTCAGGCATCTGAGGTCCTGAAATAGCCATGTGGTAGCTGCTGCCTTTGAAGCTGATCCATATACAAATAGCCATAATGATTTTCTCTTCCTTACAGCTAATGTGGCATAATACTTAGAAGCTATGATTTCTGTCTTCCTCTGGCATATTGTAAACTTCCAGATTTTGAGCTGCTTAGAGGACATTTTTCTTTGGAAGGATAAGTATAGGTTGGTCAACATCGTATAGCGGGGGAAAAGGTACTAAATATATATTTGATAGACAAAAAGGAGAACCAGTAATTTGGTTTAGTATCTTGATGAAAGGGAACTATTATAAATGCTTAGACTGCTAAAACTGAGGTGAGGTTTCTGTAACCTGTGTGGTAAAGCCCCAAAACTTGTCATGAAGGTATTAATTCTAAGAGACAGTTTGCTAGTTATGACTGCAAACAAAGCAGATGCTGATCCGGTCTTCATGACATCCAGTGGAAAACCAAGTGTTTGAAATTTAATTATGTAATTGTCTTACACAATTTTCCATTAACCTTGTTGTTACCTGCTTGGTCTTTTCAGTGAAATAAGAACACATGAAGAGGAAGAAGTAAAGGTTCTTACTTTTTTTTCTAGAACCTCAAAAGGAGCTTTGAAAATGGCATTTATGCCATGTGTCTTCATGTACCTCTAACCTCTGAAAGAGGCTGCAGGATGATGATTCCTCTATTCATGACACTTTTTTTTTGATTCTACACACTAGGACCCTGGGAACAATAATAGTCCCCAGTGACGTTAAGCAGCTTCACATAGAGCTACCTTTTCCTTATTGCCCAGGAGCTCCATTTCATTTCAACCCTAGGGCCTCACTTCTGCCTGAGCTTTTCTACAAGAATCTGGTACTCTCTCATATAGTCATGAACAGTGTTGTTCCTGACCTGTGGTTGATACCCTAGCCTAGCCTTGGCCCATCCCCAGGGAGGTGCCTGAAGCCTAGTGCTAGGGCTGCCCACCAGCCTGCTGTGCTCCTTGGGTGGGGCTAGGAGGTGGCCCTGGTCCTCTAGTCCTAAGGCAGCAGCCGGTCCTCAATGTACTCCAAAATGATACTTTGTGGGTAAGGAAAAAAAAATGTTTGTTTGGGTGGATTAGTACTCTGATAACATGGATGCTCGTGGGTAGCAAATCACAACCCACTTCCTCTTGTACAAGTTAAGTTATTGCTTCATTTGTGTTAATGTGTGCACGGTGAATAATGAGCAGTAAAATGAAAGAAAAAAAAAAGCTGCACAGAATATAAGTTAATTACATAGTTGAGATTCACTGTGTTTTCTTTCGTATATGTATACGAAGATAGAAAATCTAGAGAGAATGTTATCAGGCTCTGGCAGGTGACCATAGCTATTTGGGGCTTAAGCTTCTCTAGATGGTAATTTTGATAGCTGACCTGTAAAGACCACACCATCGTCAGGGTGTAGGTGGCAGGAAACGCTGTGATCTGAGGGTGATGCCTATCTTTCTTTGGAGTTTCAGCATGTGAGGTTAAAGCACCTGTCCTGGAGTCTAGGGTCCCTTTGGATTTCCAGAGCCTGTCTTCCAAAGGGATTTCAGAAGTTTGAGATCTAATTTTCTCATATTCCAGAAATTGTCGCTGCAGGTCAGAATCCAGTGTTGTGTTGCCACTGCTTTTTTAAAGGTATGCTGGTGCCTGTGGTCCTTCATTTTGAAGGAGATGCTACTGTTGCATCTTATCTCCATCTAGAAGTCAGCCTTCCACCTTACAGGCTCTGCTCCCAGTACTGGATCACAAACAGAATATTCATAATAACAATGATATGAAAGATCACATGTCAGTTCATGACTGAGGGTGAAGTTTGGGCAAGATCACCTCAAGATATAAGCTGATACTGAGGCAGAAGGTCTGTGTTCATAAACTCATGCTCTCAAATCTCCCTGTGTGTAAATCTACAGCTCTTGTATTGAGACTTGTTCCCTTACAGCAGCAGAAGTTGGAGTCTGTTGTGGCTTGCAAGCTAGCATAGGCTTACTCTGGCTTTGTGATTGACTTCTCTTAGTAGAATTTTGCCTTGGTATGAGTCGCCTGTGGGTAAAGTTAGGGTTAATTCTCTTACTATATACTTCGAACATTTCACATATCTTGTTCAACTGAAGTGGCCTATCACACCCTTCCCAAATAAAAAATGAAATAAAACATTTTAGTGCCACTGAGTTTCATATAAGGGGGTGATTGGCCTTTGTCTACTTGCTGGAGGTGCTTGTGGCAGGGAGCCAGGCAGGGCACAGCCTCCTACCAGTGGCAGAGACTTGGTTTCATCAATTTACACTTACTGGAACCAGTACATGAGTATTACTAAGGCCCAGAGTTTGTAAGGTCTGGGTCATAGCCCAGGGAAGTGGGAGTAGACTCTGGCTCCAGACAGGCCTGAGGGTCTTTTGCCTGAGGGTGCTCACATCTTAGCTGTGCCCCTGCCCTTAGAGGGGAGGGCAGGGAATGGTGACTCAGAGATGTCCTGCACAAGTCTCTTAACTCTCAACATTACTTAAGGTGTGGTGGAAAGAAAAAGGTTACTCTTGGTAATGATCTTTTCTTGGGGGGTCCGGGGGCAGGGAGAAACTCAAGTTCTCACTTTTCTAGTATTTTACTAATCCTCCTGTGAAACTTAATTGATTTATTATTAGTCCCAGCCTTTTTTCTCCCCACCTTGTTAAAAATCTCTGCATTTTGTTGAAAAACAGTTATTTCAATTTGGTGTCACTTTACCAGTTGTTATTTTATTCTATATGTCTGATACTGGTACTTGTCAGCTGTTATCTCTGTCAGTCACTTAAAGCTGCAGTGCCAGATAAGTTGATATAGCAGTTAATGTTATTGTGGTTTTAGTCTGCAGGTAGTTTCTCTTGTTGCTCAGTCTTGCTTTTGTTGTTGTTTTGTTCTCACTGAAAATTTTAATCATTTATCATTGATATGACTTAAAAAATGAATTAGTCATCTGTATTACTTTCCAGCAGCACTGACTTGTTCTAAAATAAGCTGTAATGGTAAAACACCATCTCTGAATGTGCTGCTTCCCTGGATTTTTTTTCCTCTTAAATACTGCTTTCCTTTTTTTTTTTTTTTTTGTCTCTGACAACTGACTTCCAGAAAAAAAGTTGGCTTTTACATTTTTCTTTCTGTTATCTTTTTTGGTGCCTTTTTTTTTAAATGAACATACGTAAAGTATTAATTGAGTAAAAAACATTTTGGATCACAAACAGCTGGTATGACCAGTGCTACTCATTTCTTGGTTTTTTCCAAAATTTTATTTGGCGAGCAGAATCGGTGTCTGTGGGAGGAAAGAAACTGACTTAAATTTGGGGAAATACAGGATGGAGCTAGAAAGGGTGTGTCCTCAAAGATGTGTGCACATGTGTCACACTTGCAAATTGGGTAATTGCATATTTAGTTTCCTGTCTGTATACATGTGTGGGAGCAAATGTACGGTTTGTCTGCCATAAGGGAGATCTGTGCACTGGAGGCATCATCCTTTTCTGGCTGTTTTGAACCCAGTGCACTGGAAGAACTTACACCATGGTGTGAGCCACTACAGTGACTCAGAAATTCAGCTCCAGTTTGTTTACCAAATCCTGTTAATAATTGTGATGTTAAATATGTTTTTGGAGTATACTAGTGTCAATCCTCAGGACTCGGGAGAGCTCAGCTAGTGACACCCTTACTTCATGTGAGTTTTAAATACCCATACATCCTTGGTCCTACCTGTGCCCTTCTGGTGGAAAAATACCCTCACTAACTGCTCTATTTTATTTGTTGATACTGCCACTTGCATAGCTTGCTATATGGATGGAAGTGTATGAGCTGAATGGAGAAAGAAAGAGAGGGCATATTCAGGTCAACCAACATTCAGTGACAACGTTGAAAGGAAGATGATGAGGTTTTCTTGTAAACAGTTTGTATTGGTTTTCATGTTTCTATTCTGTATCCCCAGCCTCCCACATGGTAATGCTCATCACCCATTTGGAGTCCTTCTGATTATAACTATGAAAAATAAGCTATTTCTGATGCACCAATAAATATGCTTGCTCACCAGTCCTGAAAAACAACTCCTTGCAATTATGATTGTGGTGACTGCACATAATGAATGACAGAGTTAGTGGTAAAAGTTTTACTGTCATAACCAACCTTTTAAAAATGTAAAATTTCAAAACAAGAACCACACTGTTGGCAGTTTGCATTTCAGATACTTCAAAACATGTAATAGCACAAGTTAAAACTTATTTCTGCCATGAAAATGTACAATGTTGCCACCTAGACATGCGTGGTCCTTAATTTCTCCTATCTGTAATGAAAGTTTAGAAATGAACATTTTTAGTCTAAGGTGCGAGCACCCTACCTTGTTAGTTATGGAATTAATTTAAGCTATAATCTAAACACCTCAATATTTTTCCAAGGGCTGTGAAATCTTTGTAAAACTAGAATCCAGACAAAACTGCAGTTGTGAAATGGCTGACTCTGGAGGGATTTCCAAGCTTCTTGGAGAACTTTTGGCAAGCCAGTAGTTTGATTCTAGTATTTAATTTTTAATAGAAATTAAGGATTAAAGAAAGAATTTCTTTAAGGATTAGTGTACTAGATTACGGTACTGGAATGGTGTGCAAATGAGGTAAGGGATGTAAGGGACATACTAGTACATCTAGACCCTCATAAGTCCATGGGACCTGATNTGGGGATAAATGTCGATCTGGAGAAAGGTAGGAGGGCTCTGCAGAGGGACCTTGACAGGCTGGATAGATGGGCTGAAACCAATGGTATGGGGTTCAACCAGTCTAAGTGTCAGGTCCTACACTTCGGTTACAATAACCCCATGCAGAACTATAGGCTGGGGTTAGAGTGACTGCAGGATGATCAGGTGGAAAGGGATGTGGGAGTGCCCAGGTGGCCAGAAAAGGGTATTAGGGTAGTGTGTTATAGGTAGGACAGTGTGTTGGTAGCAGGATGGCAACAGGTTAGGTAACAGGTTTGGCTAGGTTAGGTAATAGGTGATAGGTTGGACTCGATGATCTCTAAGGTCTTTTCCAACCTTACTGATTCTGTGAGTCTGTGATAATATATATACTCGTATCTATACAGGTCATATATATCTATATATGTTTTGAAGTGTAGGTGTGTAACTTCTCTTGGGCACTAAAGGCATGAGTTCTATATTTAAATTTAGCTCCTTACTACTGTCCTAAGAGGTTTTGTTCTGTGTAATACTGCTGGTGTGAGACAGCCAAGTGTCTCTTGTCCATGTGAGCTTAGCTCTGAGAAATTTAAATCAGAGCTGAGATGAAGTTTTATCAGCCAAGTGGGGCTTTTCCTCTTGTTTTCTACTTTCATGCCTCCCCCTTGGCTGTGTTGGCCTGAGATGCAGTGATCTCTCTGATTGGTGCCTTCCGTGTTGTGCTGGTCTTATGCTTTTCTCTTGGTTTATCCTCCAGGTCAAAACACAGTCCTGCTTTGTCTGAATAAGAGTCATATGCCAGGTCAGTACCATAGTTTTAGATAGTTGCTTAAATAGAAGTAGATTCCTTCAACCTGATTGCACTTCAGCTGGATGCTTCCCACAGGTTTAAACTGTGGAGTTTGACCTTGTCATTCTGTGTAGAATTTCTTGTTGAAAGCACAGACTTGCAATTGCTGTCTTTCTTTCCCAGTAAGAGACGGGCTGCCTCTGAATGCATTATAGCTTAATTTTCCCAGATCTGGTCCTCATAGGCTTTGTCTGTTTGTTTGGAGAACTGGCAACAGGAAAATAGAGAGGTAAAGGGATAGAGTAAAACTGAAATATTTAACAAATGAAATACAAAGACGAAAGCCAGCCCATTGACACTATTCTCCTACAATTGTGAAGAAACTTTTGGGGCTGGTGCAGTGTCACAGTATACTTTTTTGACCTTTTTCTTGCCTTTTTTTTTTTTCCTTCCATTGTGAGATGTATCTGGGAGATCTAACTCTAACCTCTAATGCTGCCAGCATCTGTAGTGGAACCAAATCTCTTTGCTACAAAAACAAAATGTCACCTAAAAGGTGGGTGGGGGTTTTTTTGTTGGTTTTTTGGTGTTTTTTTCCGTGACAGAATTTTCCATTCTGTTGTTTCTCTTTAAGCCCTTCAATAGTCATGGAAGTGGGGGCCTAATCTCTATTTCTTAAGTCTGATGAAAGATAGGTGGAAATCTGACCAGTAGATGAAAGTGTCAGGAAAATATATTTCTTACTAGAGAAAGCAAGAGGTGAGGGCTAACAAGTGCCTAGTGTCTGTACTTTGTAAGGGAGAAGTTTGTCTCAGGCAGTGAGAGACTCTCTGTTCAGGACAAAAGTTGTCTTGAAAGAGAAAGAATGTTACAGAATCACAGAATACTAGCTTTCAATGCAAATGACTGGTACGCATCAGCTGGGTATAATGCACATCTTCTCAGCATATGTCCCTGAGTGGAGAAATGAAAATCAAATATACTAATTTTGCTATTAGACTTCTGAGAAGCTAGGAACTATTTTAATCTGTCAGGACCATGACAAATATGGTGGTGTGTGACTTGGAAAATATGTACTAGTTATATCACTTGGAGAGGAGGTGACTATAGTAAAGCATGAGCAGAACTGCCACTGTTTAGTTTCTTCCACACTGTGTGAAGTATGAGAACTGGGTTTGAGGTTCCTTAAAATCTCGCTGGTGGATTTTCTTAATTGCCATGATCATTATGTGCTGATAAATTCTTACTTCCTAGGTGTGAATTTATCAGCAGGGAATATTTTTTCTTCTCTCTTGAATGCTGACTGAGAAGTATTTCAGTATTGAGTTCTTCTTTAGGTTAGCTACTGTCTTGTTTTGTACTGCTTTGATTATAAGTAAGGAACTGAGGAGTTAATTTTCTGGCATACGCGTTGGAAACACTTTTTCAGCGTTAAAGTTGAAGAAAAATTAACGTATATGTGAAAACTTGTCTAAAAACTTTACGCGACTTAGTTCTGCTTTTGGTTGTTTGGTTTTAAGGTTTGTCTTCACTCTCTTGGCAAGTGGGATGGAGGAGCTCAGAGCATGCTGGTGAACAGTGCCACATCCAGCTGGCAGCCGGTTACTAGTGGAGTCCCACAGGGATCAGTGCTTGGCCTGGCACTGTTTAATATCTTTATTGATGATACGGATGAGGGAATTGAGTCCACTATTAGCAAGTTTGCAGATGATACCAAGCTGGNTGGATATTAGGAAGAGTTTTTTCACTGACAGAGTGATCCCTCTCTGAAATGGGAGGTGGTGGAGTCACCATCCCTGGAGGTGTTTGAGGAAAGACTGGATGAGGAACTCTGTGACATGGTCTAGACGATGGGAGGCTTGGATGAATGGAGCATGGTGCCCATGGCTCTGGGCTTGTGGGTTCAATCCCTTTGTGGGCATTTGCCTGGGAGTTGGACTAGATGATCCTATGGGTCCCTTCCAACCTCCAATAGCCTGTGAACCTGTGAGGGAGAAACACAGTCATGTGGAGAACCTTAGTGGTTCCTGGGAAGGTCAAGCACAGTGTTCCTGTGAATGTTTAACTAACTGCAGTTCTGCCAAGCAGTAGTTCGCAGGAGCACAGGATATTCCAAGTTGCACGGGACCCACAAGGATCATCTTGCCCAAGAGTAAAATCAATGCTTTCAGCCAGCCTTCTTGCTAGTGGCCATCCAGGTAGGTTAGACTCTCTGAAAAGTGGTGGTGTGTTTCTCTAATTTACCTTTTCTGAGTGGTTTGCCTGAAATACAGTTAATCAAAATGCAAACTTTTTTTAGCCAAAGTATTGCTTTTGCTTTTTCCTGTCCTATGTACCAAATGCACGGCTTTCTTTCAATTTTCAATGCTTTGTGGTTGAGAAAAAAGCCTTCGCAGTAATCGATATAAGTAGTTGCCAGTTTGCAGTCTGTCACTTCAAGGGTTTGAGATCTCAATGAATTTTTTTAGCAGATATCAGTAACTTACGTTCCAGTTGTTGCCTTCCAGTAAGCCTCATGGGGCATACAAGCTACTGTGGATGTTGATGCAGAGCAGTGTCTAGTCTTACATAGCCACTGAAAAAGCTACAATGTATCAAAATGGTCAGTGACTTTGGAAATAGGACCAGTTCTTGAATGTGATGTCATGGCTAGTTGTTTTCACAGAGTGAATTGTTGTAAGAATGTTTAGAATACATAGAAAATTCTAAGCATACGTATTCTGTGTGTTGGGGAGCGCAGCGGCTGGCTAGAATAGCTCAATGGAGGAGAGGTTGCAGCTGCTCTGTAACCCTGGTGCTAAGCAGAGGTGGGGCTGAGTGTGTTCCCAGTAATTGAATGTGCTTGCACGTACACACCTGCATGCACCAGTCCGCACTTACACAACACACCTGTACTTGGCTGACCATGCAGATCAATACAGGCAGGCATAAAAATGACACCAGGGGCCTCATCCTGTTTTCTTTGGCTGAACAAGATGAAGATTTCTTAGTGTGAAACATTAATACATGACTACGTATGTATGTCTATCTCTTCACATAAATATGTATACCTGTCCCATTTATTATATATTACTATATTAATTGTTATATCATTAATGTATATTAACTGTTAATTATATAATTACTGTTATTAGTAATTATAAATACGTATATAATTATGTACACACAGACATGTGTACCAAGTGGATTTCTCCAGCAGCATGGCTTAGACATGCAGACTAACAGGTAGCTGTTTCTGGACCCCATGTCCACATTTAAAGAGCACCTGTTGTGTCTCACCACAGCTGTAGGCATTCGACTTTTTAATGACTCCAACCCCAGTAACACCAGACACTTTAGAAATTCTAATGCATTCAATTAGTTATTGCTTTTGAAGAGCTTGACTTATTAGCCACATTTCATGAGGAACTCAAGTTTTGTCTTGTCCAACTGAACTGCTTTGACCAGCAGGCTGATTTTTCATCACCTTCCTCATCTTATTTCACCAGAAATGGAAGGGGGCCTATAGAAAACAGCTGCCTTCAGTTACATAGCTCCGATTAATCTCAAGTGCAAGTATCCCTGTTCTTTGACTAAGAAGTATTCATTGTTTTCCTTCCCCTGCTTCTCTTTCCTTATTGCATCTTGAAATCATTTTTGTGGAATTTATGGACAAATTTTCTCAAGCCTGAAAAGAAAGGTAAATATTGCCTTAGAGTAGGGCTCTGATGTCCAAATGGGGCCACTTTCTAAACTACAGTATCTACCCCTCCACAAAAAAAAATCACTGCTGATTGTTACCATCCCAATTGATTGTTACCATAACCATTAATTCACAGGTTATTCTGAGTTGGAAGGGACCCACGGGATCATCTAGTTCAACTCCCAAGCTAATGCCCACCCAGGGATTCAAAGGTCTTCTGTGAAAAGGGCCACTTTATTTGCAGCTGTCTGATGGAAAGACATGAGCATGTTGACTTCATGTTGTAAGATGTGAGTTAGAAGGGAATCCTAAAACAGCCAGAAGAGCATTGGTCCATTTTGATACAAGCGCCTGTGTATTGTTTTAAAACTGGCAGAAGTTGCTCTAGCTTTCTTCACCGAAAGTCATTTCACCCATACTCTTCTCTGGGAGTAGAGACTCCACTTCTGCTCAGGTATGAAAATTTTCAAGTAGCAAAACTATTTTCCCTAATTAACTATTATAAAACAGTAAAAAGAAAGGTTTGCATACAACCTGTTTGTTTAAATATTTTTCTTCTCTGCCTATTTTAATATGCAAATTTATAGGTGAGTGACGTGCTCAAGTGCTCTTTTTTTTTTTTTTCCTCCCTATCCTTTTTGGATAATCAGTATCTTCATATATAAGCAGAAGACTACTACAGGATTATTATTGGGAAGTGGAGAAAACTCTTTATGGGAAGAACATAGATCTAAGGGTATATTTGTCTATCAAAAATCATAAAATTCTAAGATTATTCCTTAGTGTTAGTAGAATCCTGTAAGGAAATCACAAAACTCCCCTCTTCTTCCTTCTCCATTGTCACGACTTAATCCTCTCTTTCATTAAAGCCATTATTTTCAGTTATGGATAAGTACTTTACTATGGCAAAGACAATAAACAAGTGCATCACATGGAAAGATTGAATTTGTCATTGAAAGATTTCCTGTGGTGGGAAGAAAGATTGGTGGTAGGATAAGAGTTGAGGGGAAGGAAAGCAGTTGACATTCAGTGAGCACAAGCATACTTCTGTAGCTGGACCAACATGGTATGATATGCATTTCAGTTGCACGAGATCCGAAGTAGAGCACACAGTCAAGGAAGGATAATATTGCCGGCAAAAGTAAGATATGTTAGACACCTGGGGACTCCCTCAACTTATTGAAGGGCATTTGTTGCCCTCTAGTGTTTCTCCCTGCACAGCTACTGCCACTTGCTCATGAGCTGTGCCTCTGACGAGGCACAGCAGAGAATGTACCCCTGTGTAGCATTCGGTGGCATCAAATGTACAAAGGATCGAGAAAGTAACTTGTTCGCACTACTCTTCTTCATATGTTAGCATGGATGTGACTGAGTGAACAGAAACAGCATAAAGAGAACTGTGAGGTGTGCTATGCTTGCAGTAAGAAATTGCCCAAATGCTGGCTTAAATAAATTTACAGCAGCTGAGTGAGTGCAAGCTCTTAAATATCATCAATCCTTCTTACAACAACAGAATATGTACTGAAATGCAGAGCAAAAACTATGTGGGAGAGTTTACTAAGTTTATGCCTGATTTAATTTGGCTTCTAGCTCACATCAAATGTGCTGGTTTTCCCAAGACTTCCATCTGACTGGAAAGCAGAGCATTTTTTTTAAAAAAGGTTTCATCCTCCAGGGCTGTGTCAGTTCAAGACACTTGAACTAAACTTTTTCAGTATACTGAAGTCGAGCAATTTCTTCTTCATTTTCCTTGGCTTCCATGTTCCCCCATCAAAGGAGGACACAGTATGCAAACAGGTTTACAAAAACTTCTTACAGGGCTGAAATATGGATACACAGACTCTGTGCTATTGAAGAAGATGATGAGACAATGCCCAGGTCATGGGTGAGAACTGGAAATCCTATTATAATGTATATCATGTGCTTTTCTTCTACCCACAGCCAAGTACACCTTTAACAAATCTTGCTCATTCATGATCTTGAAAAAGTTAACAAGTGTGCATGTGTATGCAGCAGGTGTTTTTTTGGTGGCAGGTCACTTGAGATGCTGTGCTGCACTCAGGGGATATCTCATTCAGGCAAGAAGCTATGTTCCCTGTTTCCTCTCTACGCTAGTCTTGCAATGGTAACCACTTACAAGGTGACCTGAGGTGTATACTGCTGGACAAGCTGTATTTATTTGTTATGTGTACGTTACCTTGACACAGATCAAATTTTCTATGTGATCAGGAAAAGGTTTCTTTATTTCTTTGTCTTGTGTTTGAGGACAGTGGGTGGGGATCACTAAGATATGTCAAAAGGGCAAGTTTAACACAAGCTGGAGGTCTGAAAGCCAACAAGTGCATCCAATTCAGATACTGTGTTTTGATCAAACCACTTTGAAAAAGAAAAGGAAATTGGTCCCTTGAATTATCATTTCTCTTGTGTGCTTTTAAATTATGGTATTGAGATATACCATCCTTCTGAGCTGTTCTTTCTGTTGAAGAGGAGAGTTAAAAGAATTAAAATCCTACCTGTGAGCTAGGGTTATTATCTATAGTGTTTAATAAGTCTTTTGATTTCTCTTAACGGATGTTAAACTGGCTTCAAAGTCATTCAGATGACAAAGATTCTTGTGCCTCAGGGAAAATGTGTTCATCAAAGAGGCGTGATGGGAATCTGTGACAGTCAGTCTAGACAGTCCCTGGGCCATTGCTGTGTTAGTGATTGTGCTGATGAGGAAGCAGCAGCACTCGTAGCAATCATATTTAGTGGTGACCTCAAGGACATTAAGCAGCAGAGGTATGTCTCGGGCAGCTGTGTAGACTTTAAGTGTACAACCTTTTGAAATAGCAGGGAAAAATGTGTGAGGATGGAGTGCCTCACTTGATCAAGAAGGCTATTCTGTCTCTGAAACACTACTCAGTAGGCTTTTACCAGTGCTGCTATAGCCTACAAGTTCGATTTCTACTGAATATATAACAGATCCATCGTGAGGATGCAGGGGTCTTGTGTTATCAGATCTGGAGTTCAGGATGCAAGTATTTGAGGGCCATAACAGTTTCTGTTAACTAGAAACTAGAGATTAGATAAGCTGTGAGACTTGCAGATCCCAAAGTGAGCAGAATATCAAATTCAGAAGCTGAAATGAACCTTTCCTCAAACGCAGCAGTTATTCCTTTGTGAACACTTCATGCAGTCTTGGAAGACTTTTTCTTTTCAGTTCAATTTATCTACATGGGTCAGATGAGTAACTCAACCTGGACAGCATCCTGTGCTATGTGTAGGTGAAGGACATGAGATTAATTTGCTTCTGTAGAGGTCAATCAAATTTATAATACAGAAAAGTTTGGATGAAAGGCTGGGGAAGATATTACTGCCAGAAACCTGCAATTATTCTTTATTTTAGTAGAGGTGGAGGTTTTGTTTGTTTCGTGTATTTTTTTTTCCCAGAAAAAACCTTTAAATAACTGAGTTTGTGCCTTAGAGGTAGGCTTTTGTCATCCCCTTGAGAGAGGTGTAAATACTGCATCCTTAACTAACTAAAATAGTAATGAAATTGCTCCAGTTATTTGTTGACTACAGGAGACTAATGTTCAGATGTTCAGAGTGTATGCAAAATAGACACTTAATAATGTAATAGAAAGGTTTAAGTCCTCAGATGCTGAAGATTCCTTTTTCTTAGGTGGGAGGCATGTTGATGGAAGTAAGTCTGCCTACTCTGTTCTCATGAGACCCCACCTGGGGTACTGCATCCAAGTCTGGGGTCCCCTGCTGGGGAATACATTCAGTGCCAGTATCTTGGTGTGCACCTGCAGTGAGAGCTGCAGACTGAGCCCTGGGCAGGAGGCTGTGAACTGCTAATCCTTTGAATAACAAAGGGCCTGGGGACCTGTGTCACAGCCAGGGATCTGGACACTCCGGGTCACTGTGGGAGCCAAAGACTCTGGTCACCCGCTCAGGCTGTTTCTATGTTTCTATGCCATGAATAAATTGCTTTATTTAATGAGACATCTGGACTTTGCTATGGGAAACCTGTGGTTGAACTGGTCAGGAAGCCTGTTCTCCCTGTGTGTAAGTAGGATATGTAAGGAGTCAAGTAAGGTACCTGTCAGCTCACTGGAGCTGTCCACTGTGAAGAGGCTTTGCTCCCAGCAGGTAAAGTCTCTGACCTTGGGAGTGTGACTGCCAGAGAGTCTCATAAATCACAGAACCACAGAATATTATGAGTTGGAAGGGACCCACAAGGATCATCTAGTCCAACTCACCATCTAACACCCGTACAGAGACTGAAAGCACATCCCAGAGTGGTAACACAAACCTAGTTCCCTCATGGTCTAGCAGGCCACTCCGAGCCTGCTCAGACTGGGATGTTTCCTTGATGTCCCCAGCACAGGAAGGACATGAGCCTGTTGGAGCAAGTACAGGGAAGGATGATGATGATGAGTGGGATGAAGCTCTTCTCCTATGAGAAAAGGCTGAGATAATTGGAATTGGTCAACCTGGAGAAGAGAAGGCTCTGTCCAGGGAGATCTTATTGTTATCTTTCCATACATGAAGGGGTCCTGTAAGAAGGATGGAAACAAACCTTTTAGCACGGCCTGTTGTGACAAGAGATGGGGTGATGGTTTTGAAATGAAGGAAGGTCAATTTAGGCTAGATGTGAGAGAGTTTTTTGCTATGAAGATAGTGAGGTACCAGAGCAGATTGCCCAGAGAAGTGGGGCCCCGTTTCCTGACAATGCTCTTTGGAGACATTCAAGGTCATACTGGACAGAGCTCTGAGCAACCTGTCCTAGTTCAAGTTGTCTCTGTTAATTGCAGGGGGATGTTGGACTAGATGACCTTAAAAAGGTCCCTTCCAGTTCAAACTCTTCTATGATTTTAAGTTACAGTGAAGTTTTAAGGGGAGATGCAAGCTATTTCTGATCATGGCTAGTATTTTTTAGAATTTCATGTGCCCTGGTGCCATTTTAAAGAGCTCAGATTGTGCAAGATGCTTTTGTGTAAAGTAGTAGTTCAGTACGGGAACAGTTAACTGGCTGACTGACAGACCTTTGCACTCATCCCAGCTAGTAGGAGAAGCTATTACAAAGGTTAAAAAAATTACCCAAATAGAAACATTGTAAGTGCAAGTTTGGGAGCATGTGGTGCTGCTGAGAAACCTGGCTGGTTTGAGGGGGCAACCTGCTGGTACAATGGACACCTGTATGTATTTAATAGGATTGCTTCAGGAAGTGAGGCATTGATTCATGGTTAAGGTACAGAGATAGGCTGGAAAGAGGCTGAAGCATGATAAACCCTCCTAGCTTTAAATAGGAAGACTGATATTTTTGCACTTGGATACATAATTCAAAGGAAAAAGGGAATTAATGCCACAATTATATTGAGATATCAGTCACAGAAAGCCTCGTGCTGAAAAGAATTACTTACATTCCCTCATAAGAGGTGGCTGGAACTTGTCTTGTCACCTTAGGTCTAGATGACAGCCAGCAATTTATTTTCTGTAGGAACCTTCAATTCTTTCAAACAGATAGATTGTCAAGTATTTCTGTCCTCTTGGCTATTCATCATACTTGCACATGGTGGATCACTAGTTTTCCTTCTGCTGCTGTGTTTACGGATATGTTCTTGCTGAGTGTGTGAAGCACTGGTGACCAACCTTGCTTTCCAAGGTAAAGCAAACTTTCCCCACTGCTGAAGCAACTTCACTCTCTGCTTGCTCTGTTTGTAACTACTACTACTTTTTGCACTGCATTCTTCACAGGATCACAGAATTTTCTGAGTTGGGTGGGGCCACACAAATCATCGAATGCAACTCCTGAATGAATGGCCTGTACAGCAATCAAACACACAGTCTCGGCATTTAGCAACAACCATGTCTAGCCAGCTGAGATAATCTCAGAGTTTTCGTTTGCTACTCAAAGTTACTGCCATAGCACTTAGTCCATCCCTTTGTCCATATGACAGATAGAGAATACTTCAGCAGTGTCTGATACCTATTATGTTACTAAAATGTTTCTTGAAGGTATCCAAATGTAACAAGAAAATTCTTGCTGAGTATTGTACCCTGGACCATTTGTTGCGGCCTTTGTTGTCTTTCCTTTGTACTTTTCAACACGGGCAGAAAAAGAGTTCAGTGGTATTTTGAGTGAAGCAGTAAATGTGATCCTCTTTTTTTTGCTCATGTTCATACCTATAGGAGAGTTCAGAGAACATAACCCTGTCACCAATCTGCTCATTGCTCTATAACATTTTATTGGTCATTTGGCTTTCTTTTGCAAAAAGTAATGGGTATGTTCTTGGTCCTTTGTCAAACCTTTTGTATTATAAACTCAGAATGAGTCTAATATTTTTGATATTTTGTTGTGGTAAAGATTATTTTAATTTTCAATGAAGGCAAAAGAGATTGCAAGAGAACCCCTTCTAGGGACAGAGCTCAACCTCTGCAAACCTCCCAAACATTGGAGATAGAGTTATACCCCGTCCTTCACGAGGAAAGGGACGGGTGACGGCCCTCGCAAAACACTAAACTTGCAAAGAAGTGCAGGTTGTTAATATGCATGCAGGCCATGCCCATGGCCCCACCCCCCCGGAACTCTGGAGGGCTCCGGGCACTTTTTTGCTTTTCCCCTCAGACTCTCTGAGCACAGGGAAGCAAAGGGAACTATTTCTGAGCCCACTCTGACTCGGGAGACCCCCACCACCCTGAGAATCTGGGGGCCTCTCCGGGCTGCTGTGACTGTGTGCTCACAGCGCAAACTCCCTCGCCGCTTCTCCCTCCCCTGGCGCTCGTGCCCGGGCACCCCAGCCCCGTGGCGTGGCCCCACACTGGCAGCCCGTGCCGGGACTCCCTCACCCCGGCCCATGCCTGGCCGTCCCCACGCGGGCTGCCAGCACAAGGCCGTGCCAGACGGTTCAGCTGTGGTCCCGCGCCTTGCTGGTCCTGTGCCCTGCCGGCAGCACGGGGTTAAACTGCGGTCCTGTGCACCACCGGCAGCACCACGCGGGGCGGGGGGGGGGTGTGTGTTCAGCTGCGGCAGTGGAGTGAGCATGCCCCCCTGGCCGCTGTGGCCAGCCAGCCCGCCCCACTTTCCTGGGGCACTGCCCTTCCCCGCCCGTAGCCATGGAAACAGTAACACACGCCCACGGGGGGGAGGGGTCAGTTCCCCAGCTGTGCTTAGAGTAACAGGGGACAGTGTGACTCATGGCCCTCCCTGTGGGACCGGGCCAGCGCCACCCCACAGGGAGCTCTGGCACTGCCCCTCGGTGGAGCAGATGCACTGCGCATGTGTGAGCCGCAAAATTTTGCAAATGGTGAAATCAAAACCGCGATAAATTCATATTGCAAATGCACGGGGTCGTAATGGAGAGCTTGCGATGCAGCTGGGATTCACTGTGGTACTAAAAGAATACCTAAGGTAACCTGTAGCACTAGATAGACTGCTGACAAGAAAATCCTAACATCATGCTAAGCATCAGTTAAGAATATGGGAATGATTAGATAGACAATAAGGGGTTTTCTTTTGTTCTTATGGACATGCATGTTGTCAATTAGAACTGGCAACTATGAGTTTATGAAGTGCTTTGCTTAGGAATATCTCTTGGCAAAGGTTTGATAGAATAGGGCAAGTAGGATCATACAATAAATTATTCCTATGAAATTGAGGGGAAAAGTTAATGATTTGGGCCTACATGGTGACCCCATGTCTGAAACTTTCCATGTGTGTAGATATTTCATCTGCCAGGAAAAAAACAGATGTTTGGAAAAGTCAAGTGCACAAGCAGTTCCTGTGTGCTGTGATTAGGTGTTTAAGTTGCCTGGGGCTAGGTGACTATCCAAATGGCTCATCTTAGGGAAGTAGACTTAAAAAGCTAATTACAGCTGAATTTGATGTCTTTCTGGTTTATATGATAAACTGCTGGGTTTTTTTGGACACGAGTATTCTCTGTAGGCTTAAGAATTTAAAGAAGTGATGAAAATTTTTTCCATATATTCATAACTATGTATGTTTGCAATATTGAAAGCAAGTTTTTCCTGGAAATTTCTATGCCTGAAGAGGAGAAAATAGTCTTCAGGATATTTTGGAATAAGGGAGGCCTCTGGCATTTAACTATATACAGTGAATCCTCTCTGTATCGCGACTTCTCCTTCACGACCTCGCCCATTTGTGAAGCAATTTTTTCGCAAATATGATTTAGCGGTCCGCAAGCCCAGCTGCCTGACGCATGCGCAGTTTGACTCTGCTCTGCCAAGAGGCGGTGACACGGTGCCTGTGGGGCGGGACTCACCCCTCCCTGTGGGGAGGGGGACTAGCAATGGCAGCACCATACCCCCGGTCCCTGAACAGGTAAACTTGCCCCACGAAAGTGAGGCAAGCTGTGTGCTGGGAGGGCGGCAGTCCTGCGGCGGCGGGCTCCCCCCGTGCACGCGATTTACTGCAGCTCGCAGTGGCGTTTAGAGCCCTGGCTCGGTCCCNTAATGGAGGAGGTATAACTGTACATATGCTCATGACTGTGAGCCTAGCAGAACTATGGGGTCTTTGAGAGGAATCTAAGCACAGTGTCCTAGACCTCAAGGGTAGTTACAGTATTCCTTTATTAGCATAATTCTCCAGTGTTAGGATACGTGTAATATATTGCTATATTAGGATAATTCAATGTAGAAAGTTTATCAGGAGTTCATCTAGTTTAACCTTCTGCTCTATGGGGAGTCAAAGAGGAAATCAAAGCTATAAATGGAATGGTATGGGAGTCCAAAAGTAATTATGTACAAGAAATGAGGGCAAAATACAGAAGTAGTCAGTGAAATCTTTCATTTCTTGATTTAACATGATCTGTGATTACTTGCTGAGTATGTGTGCTTAAGACTTAAGAAAGGACTGAGAAATTGACTGAGAAACACTTTTTCTTAAGGAAATTCATTTGCTAAAAAACCTCAAGAAACTCTTATTTCCCGACCTACCTGTAGTAGTTACATACGAAGAAGGTAACTCTTAAAAAACATTCCTATTAGTACATGGTGTTGTGTGACAGCTGCAGCTTCTTGTCATATTTTCTCATGAGTCAAATTTGCTTTAGTTGCCTGAGCACTCTGTTTCTTGTTTTCTCTTTTTGAGTCACAATACTGTATGAATAAAGCACACCCTGAGTACAAGTTTCTGTGAAGAGCTGTGCATTTGGCTGTGGTACTTGGTGCAACAAGCCAGCAGGCGAAACTAAACTATGCCAAATGTTTCCTTTAGGAAAGTTTATTTTAGAGCTCTTTTAACACATAATTAGACCATCTCAATATCCCATACACTTTTTTAATGCAATTATGAAGAAGCTGTGTAGTTAAATTACAGCTGCAGCTTCTGACATCTTCTTGGATTCTCCTAAGTTGGAATTTAATTAAATGAGGGGAATCACTGTTTCTAGACAGAAGTATTTGGCTTGAGTGTCTTCTTGAAGATGTGGTTTGGAGAACCTACAATTCCTTTAGGTTGGGAGCATATATCTGCTTTTGAAATTAGGTACTGAATAGAGAAGATAAATTTGAGTTATGACGAGTACAATTTCTGTTAGCACTTCCAGGGATGATTATGTTTCTGAAAAGAAGCTAGGGCCGTACCAGTATGGCTTGCTAATATACAAGAACTTCAGAAAAATGTTCATAGTTCCTGTTGCTGTCCACAAGTACCCTGCTGCTTTTGCCTCAGCAGCATCCAGAGTAGTTTAATTTTTAACCCTTCAAATTTTCTCAGGGTAGAATCCGTAATGTTTAATAGAATCAGTCTTTTCAAATCTTGTGGTGCAGTTCAGTATGAATTATCCTCTGTGAGCTATTATTCTCCATCAGCTGCATCTCTGGGACCTCTTACTGTTAAGTTAGTATCCATATCATCTGCTCTGTTTATTTTCCCAGTATTAGCTTGTCATGCATATTTTAAAATTAGGACCTTGGAAGCAGGAGTACTGCAGGAGTCCTTACACTGAAGAAAATCACAGAGGATCCTGGTTTCACTTGGGCACTCATTCTACCTACCAAATGTAATCAATGTGATTATTTTTTAAGGAGGGGTCTCCTTGTCTGATTGGGAAGTTAGCACTGTTTAGTATTTTCTTCATTTGTCTATTAAACATAGAAGTGTTGACCAATGATGTTTTTGGGACTTGAAGTGAAACTAAATATCCATGTTAAGTATTGGCAGATGCTACAGTGGTGCACAGAAGAGCAAAAGAAGCTCTTATTCGAGCAAATGATGGGATTTAAATCTAAACAAAGCTTTGTATGCATGCCATTATCTTGGCAAAATGGCTGGTTGTGCTGATAAAGTTGTTCTGGAACACTGTAAACTAGAATTAGACTGCCTTACGAGTTAAAAGAAAAAAAAACTTATGTCTATCAGCCTTCTGAGAAAAAGTGTAAAACCAATTCTGGATATATGAATAACATCTTTTTTTTTTTTGTTTTGTTTTGAGTAAGAAGAAATAACAAGGCAGGGGGGAGCTTGGTGGATGTGGGTATATCTTCTCTTCAAACATCTACATATATGTATTAGTGAAACACGCAATTAGTTCCTATTATATCAGCGGGGTTTTATTTCACTAGTGTGATACTAAGGACTACAGCTTTTTATGCTGATCAAGTAGTTTAGTGTTGAAGTCAAATTAACCATAATGTAGTAGTTGTTCTGCAAAACAATTTAACTTTTGTGAAGATTAATCTCGTGTCAGTGCTCCATCTTTTGATCCATCTGGTCTGGGGTTTCAGTACAGTAGCTGCTTTGTGATGCTAAGAAAGTCATGATCTTGGACACTGTATGTGTGTGAATAAATAAGAATAGATAAAAATCCATTTATCTCTGTAGAGCTGAATTTATTGATGGAGGGGCAATGAAGGCATGCGGGGGAAAACGCTACTACGCCACTGGCAAAGGAATCACATCCAGAGGTTATAAACTTGTTTCTTTGTATACTCCAAGATTCCCACACAGATATGAGACCTATTTCTAGAGAATGTATTTAGAAAAAAAAGTATTAGTAGCCTCTTGTAGATTTCTGAATTTGGGCAAAGAAGAGCGATAATATCACTCAATTTGGATAAAGTAAATCAGTCCATAGTATGGTACATATCACCAGGGAATCAGGCCCAGCCAGCACAGGTTTAGAAAAGGCAGGTCTTGCTCGATCAACCTGATCTTTTATGAGCCACCCAGTGGATGAGAGAGAGGCTGTGGATGTATGTGCCTGGACTTCAGCAAAATCTTCAATACTGTTTTCCATATCATTATCCCAGAGAAGCTAGCAGCCTGGTTTGGACAGATGCACTCTTCACTGCATTAAAATATGGCTGGAGCCAGAGTGATGGTGAATGGTGCCATATCCAGTTGGTAGCCTGTCACCAGTGGTGTTCCTCAAGGCTCTGTGGGTCTAGTCTTGTTTTATACATTCATCAACGACCAGGATGATGGGACTGAGTGCACTCTCAGTAAGATCACAGATGACACTAAGTTGGATGTAAGTGTTGATCTGCTGGAAGATGGGAAGGCTCTGCAGAGGGATCTTAACAGGCTGGATCAATGGGCTGAGGCCAATATTATGAGGTTCCACAAGGCCACGTGCTGGGTCCTCCACTTGGGTCACAACAATGCCGCGCAGCACTACAGGCTGAGGGCAGAGTGGCTGGAAAGCAGCCCAGTGGAAAAGGACCTGTGGGTACAATCTACAACTAACCGAAACGAGGTCCTAGCCAGAGGGAGTTTGGCATCTTCTCCCAGGCTGATACAAGAGGTCTGTAGCTTGCTGAGGCCCAGATCCAGGATGTTTTAGAGGAACGCTAAAATTCATTTGACCTTCAGATTGTTACCCTTCATTGATTGTCTAGAGGGCACTAATGATGTCACCAAGTGACACCTAGAACAAATTAAGAAGGACTGTGAAGCTCTGAAGGCAATTGTAAGAGCTCTGCTTGTTTTGTTCTCAGTTCCACAGGTGAAGGGAAAAACTTTTGTAGGAATGGACGTCTCTGGCAAATTCACAAATGGTGGTGTGTCTGGAGTTGCACAAGTTGCTTTTATGACTATATGTCTCTTTTGAAGGGATGACAGAATCTATCTGATAAAATGAGATAAAACCGCCTTTAGCTACGGACATGACAACATGGTGTAAATGGCTTTCAAGCAGATATGGAGTGACAACAGCTTTCCAATGGAGAAGTAACAGAAGTTAGGGGTGGCAAATACATGGAGCAAGCTGATGGAAGAGAGCAGTCAGGAACAGTAAAAATGGTTACAAGAGACCAAACTCATTCACTTGCATAAGTACAAGCAATGTGGGGAAAAAAATGAGATGCAGGAGCTCGATGTTTTGGTGCAGGACTGTGATGGTTTTGGAATAACTGGGACACTATGGAACAGATCGTGTGACTGGGTACAGGGTATTTGGTAGGAGTGGTTTGGAAGAGAAGGAGTGGCAGCTGCCTTCAAATAAAGGAGTGCTCCGAAAAACATAAGTGAGAGTCTCATTTAAAAGATGTGACATTTTGCATTACAGACTTGTATCTAACTGCCTTTGGGTGCTGACCCTTCAGAATAAAAACCAGAGAAGTTTTTATCCTTTGCTAATAACTAGATGGTCTAACTGCCAAATATAATAATGGCAATAAGACTTGTAGACCATAGGAATAACATAGTTGCTTATGAAAACACAGAACCTCATGTACTTCAGGTGCCACATTCAGGTTGTTAACTATGTTGTACTTTCCATTTACGTCTTGCCCATGTCTGGCTGTGTGAAATGTTGTTAGGAGAATCCAGCCATAGGTTTGGGACTGAGGTGCTGTCGACAGCAACACTTCTCGTGGGTTATCTAAAATAGAGACATTCCAAATTCACACCCTCTTGGTTATGTCTCTTTGTGAAACAGAGAAGTGTTAATTCAGCAGAGTCCTCCCTCTTGCCAAAGCAGTTTAGGAATTGAAACAGGATCAGAAGCCTCTTAGTTACTTCCTCTCTTTTCATTCCTACAGAGTTTGTATAGGTGAATCTGCTTCATGAGTTGGTGCTAGTTAAGTACAGCTGGCTCTTAATGAATAGAGGTCATAGTGCCAAAAAGCTATCCTGCTTCATATTAGATTCTTTTCCCCACTCTTTCTGGAAAAAGGAGGAAATTTCCAAGCAAAAGGAATATTTGCAGAATGTTTTGTAATATATGGTATACCTTCCTTTCTGGTATATTATAACAAATGTGTCTAGCAGGTGCAGACATTAAATCAAAAGGTAAAAATGTAAAGAAAATATCTAGTGACTAGTAAATATGTACTCTAGTTCACTTAACATCTGCTCAAGTCTCTGACAGCTGAAATCAGAATGCCTATTAGGATAAGATGTAATTTTCATGTCTGTTTCAACTGAAGTTTGTTGTAGAAATGAGACTAACTATTCAGTCTTAGTTCAACTTTGCTTGCTTTTAAAGGACCATGACTTACTACTATAGGGAGAAAAAGGCAAGGACTGGGATATATTCTTCAGGGAAAAACCAGTCACAGAGGATTCTGACATAGGATGAAAACTTTTCCAAGGATTTTTGGTAAAATCCTGATCTGTTGTAGTCCTGCCACCAAAGCTGAGGTGAAATTATCTCTGAAGAAATTCAGTTATTTACATGATCTACTAGATTGGTGTTGTGGTTTGACTCTGGCTG
>WEKX01005357.1:9242-34093 GCA_013390025.1 Pitta sordida | reverse complement strand
TCCTTGATGTCAAGCTCTATGGTGTTTCCTCTTTAAGAAGATTATCATAGGCGTCAAAAATACAGAGATGTAAAATTGGCTTAATAAAATGTTGTCAAATAAAGAGGTCAGATTTTAGAAAGTGTTAAAAGTTCCCCCCTAAAAGATGAAGGGTTAATTTTAATTCTCAGATTAATTTTGTATTAATTCCTTGTTTCAGAGTCATAATTGTGGCTTGCTTTGATCCATCATACTTCCTTTTCTAAAAGTGGTAATTCTCCCGTAAGTACTTCAGCTTCAGTTATTTTGCCAACACTCCTGAACAAGCAATTAATACATATTTTAAAAGAACTTTCAAATTCTCTGTAAATTTGAATTCAAGGGATCAGTGACCTTCTACTTGATGTTTCTTCCTTGTCCTATCCTCTCCCAGAAAAAGGTGATGGAGAATGGTGACATCAGTTAAAGTTGTCTCCTAAAAAAGGCACAGGGCAGGAAAGGAAGTATGTTCCTTCTAAGTTACTGGATTATAACAGACATTTTGGACTAGAAAACCAGAGATTAAATAGATAGTCAATGTATTGCTATTTCACACTTTTTTAGAAGCAGACATAATTTTTTAAGTATTCAAAGTGCTTTGAAAGCAAGGGCATGAGAGACATCAACTCAGATACTTACAGTCTTTCAGCATGAAGTAAATCCCCTTATAAAACCATATAAATTTGCTCATATGAACCACAGCTTAAACAACACTTTTTTCTACTGACATGAAAGACCAAAGTTTACCAAAGCAGGATCAGTGGCCTTACTACTTTTCATAATTTTATCTCAAAACAGAATATAAACACTGATCTGTATAACACTGTAGCTGTCAATTTGCATATTAAAGTCAGCTTTTATTGTAGGATACAAGTTAAGTTTTGTAGTTACTGGACACAGAAATTGCTAAAAAACTATAACACTCTTTTTCAACAAAACTCAAATTCTTAATAATAAAATACTTCTATTTATCTCAACATATGAGCTCAAGCCAATCTCAATATAGCAAAGAACCCTAGCCATGGCTTACTTTTACAGGTTACACCAAAAGTCCTACAGTTTATGATGGCTGGAACTCTACTTTGTTCTCTTGACATAGTCTACATTCCCATTTACTTATCTAGTTAGTTACATCTGCTTAATTTAGTCTGTTATTGGGATTAATATACAATGCCTGACACAGTGACTTCACAGAATGCTTGAGGCTTTAAAACACTTTTACCCTTAAATAAGTCATAATATTCAACAGAATAAAGAAAGATCTGTTGCTCTGTTTCATGAGCTGAGTTTATACAGATCTGACAAAGAAATTTCACTTGGTAATAATGACTAGAATGAAACAAACCTTATTTCCAGATAGTTGTTGTCCTAGAGAAAAAGTTATCCAGACAACAAATCTAATATACCTTACCAAATAAGCAGATTTTCCTTCAAAGTGGCATTACAGTACCCCCTTGTTTGCAAGGAGCGGGTCATGCCAGGGTTCTCACAGAACGTCAAATTCGCAAACATGCGCACATCAATAATATGCATGCAGGCCATGTCCTTTGCTCCACCCCCCACCACTCTGGAGCACTGAGAGGTACCATGAGCCCTTCCCACAGGACAGGGCCAGTCCCACCCTACAGGGAGTGCTGGCGCTGCCTGTCGGTGAAGCAGAGGCACTGCACATGCATTGGCCAGGAAGCTCCACAAATCACTGAGGCAGATTTGTAGATAAAATTTTTCGCAAACCAGCAAGGTCACAATGGAGGAGTCACAATGCCGCAAGGTATTACAGTGTTCACATTCTGTTGTTTCACTTAGGAAATTAAAGTAATGCAAATATATCTGATGCTTAGGCCGTGGGCTTGCCGCAGCAGCAGTGGAGCAAGCACTGTGTGCTGGGACAGGGCAGCGGCAGGAAGTGCCCACAAGTTAAGGTTTCCCAGGCTCCAAGAGCACTGACCAGCACCCCAGGACATTCCCTCCCCACCGCAGTGGTGGAATTTCCACACTGCGGAAGCAGTGCAAGCATGAGCAGTGGCAGCAGACCAGCAGTGACTGCTGAAGTGACAGCGTGCCTGAGGAGAAGCCCAGTGATTCTCAAGGGGTCTTCCCAGGTAGAGAGGGCTCAGAAACGGTTCTTTTTGCTCCCCTGTGCTGGGAGAGCCCGTGGGGCGGAGCAGAAAATGTTCCCCAGCAGTCCTGATTCGCTGGGGGTGGAGAGATGGGTGTGACCTGTATGCATATTAATGACCCACGTATGTTTGTGAATGAGACGTTTCACAAGACACTGAAAAGACCCCTTCCTCACAAAGGGTGAGGTATCAGTGTATTTATCTAATGTGTTGTCACTCTGAGCACTGAAATAGAGCACAATGTTTAAAGTAATAAACACAATAGACCTGAATAATGGGACTGATTTCACATTCCAAACAAATTTATACAGTTTCATGCTTCATAAATCAATTCTATCCCTTCCTTTTCCAACTCCAAAATATATTTTTATTTTCAAATGGTGTTTTCTGGGTTCTTTATTTCAAAACCTTTCCAGAGAAATTATGCTCTTTCCATGTTATTTTCTTAGATTTGTTTGCTAGTTGAATTGTTATTCACACAATAATCTTACAGACTTATTTTTAAACTCTTTAGGAAGAAGTAATTGAGAATAATCAATATTGAAACTTTGAATGTCATTGGTTATCTTTGATTGAATACATGAGTCATGTAGTGTATTTTGTTCCAGAACTGAATCAGAATGACTTTTTTTGTTTTGGTTCAAACAATTGTGTTTACAAATGTCTGTGAATCTGCTTCACTTAAATGAACTTACTGAGGGAACAATCTCCTAATAAACCTTTGTATGATAACACTCAGAGAGAAGAATACAGAAATTTATAACTGAAGAAGAGAATTTTATTTATAATTTTGAGCATGCATTCACAGCAGCATTTTTATAATTTGCTGTGTTCTAGTTTCAACTACTGAAAAGACATAAACCTGTACATCAGAATTTTTGCTGCAGCTGCAGGGTCTACAAGCATGGCAATCTATTAGGAGTATGACAAGTTTCCCACGGTCACTTTTCAAATCAGTTTTCAAGTATTATAATAATAAATATTATTACCAAATAGTATATGCAATAATCACCAACACAAAAATCCATTCCAGTCAGTGTAAAAAGATTCTGAAACATGTAATATCACATTCCAAGGCAATTATATATTTAGCATAATAAATGTTATAAAAATCCAAAGTCATTGAGAACACTATCTAAATAATATTTGTCCTCAATTTAAAAGTCATTGTTGGTATTTTTAATCTAACATCTACTTTTTTAAAGTTTTCAAGTCCTTGTATATTAAATTTTGACTTAAGTTGCAGGAAAAAAATGCACATGGAGCATTGTGAGTGCACATGCAGCAATGAGAATATCTGGAAATACTTCCACTCTCCAATGGCACTAAGAATCTACTGGAAAACTTACAGATGCACAAATGCGAGAAACCATGATGTGTAGAAATTAAGTAATACAGATGACTGATCAAGGGCCGGATCCCGGTGACTACAGTGTCAGGTCACTGAGGTAAATGAGAATTATTTGCTGTGGCTTTTTTGTAATTAAATAATTTCTTAACAAATAAATGACACTACAATAAGCAGAAAGATTTGAAAAAAACATTGTGATATAGAAGTCCTCAACATTTCCAGAGCCATATGAACATGGATATGAGAAGAACTGGTGTGATTTTTTACAGGATATGTAACATTAGTCTTAATAATTTCTGGCATTACAGCCATTATGTAATGTGATTCCTTGTCAGAAAAAGAGTAACAACCAACTGAACAGAGAGACAAGTAATATTTTTTCTAAATACAGTTCAAATGTTCCCCAGTAAAAGCAGCTGAAAGACTGGTTAAGAAGTATGTAGACAACACCTTTAACTGGAGAAGTCAACATTTATTTAGGGCACTGTGTTTCCAGAAATCTGTTGCCCAGCTGGAGGATATCCAGAGAGAAATAAAATCAATAACCTTAAAATCATATTTATGAGGAGAGACAGGAAGAACTGTTACTCTTTAGTCTGAAGAAGTGTATGCAGAAGAAAAATGTAGTAACTGTTATAAAATACACGAAATATAGCTACACACAAGAAAAAAAAAGGATGGAAAAATCCATTCTCTACATCTCAATTGAGAATAAGACTAGAAATACAGTTGAGTCTCCTGTACCGCGGTACCACAGGTCTTGCCCCTACCCACAAAGCCCTGCATCCATGGAGAATGGCAGGTCATTAATATGCAAATTTCCCCCTTACCATCACACCAACCCCTGGCACTCTGGCGTTGTTTCGGCACTGCCCTATTTATCAGTGTTCATGTGAGGACTTCCCAGTGCCCGTGGTCATCCCATGCCAGGAAAAAAACCCTTTTCCACTCATCCGGGGACATGGGTGCGGGGAGCCAGCCATGCTGCTGTCCCGATGTCTCTCCGGGTGGGTAGACGTGGTGTCTCCATACTCAGGGTAGACATCTAGCCCGAGAAATTCTTGGACACCACATCTAACCAGAGTGCATNAGTATGTAGACAACACCTTTAACTGGAGAAGTCAACATTTATTTAGGGCACTGTGTTTCCAGAAATCTGTTGCCCAGCTGGAGGATATCCAGAGAGAAATAAAATCAATAACCTTAAAATCATATTTATGAGGAGAGACAGGAAGAACTGTTACTCTTTAGTCTGAAGAAGTGTATGCAGAAGAAAAATGTAGTAACTGTTATAAAATACACGAAATATAGCTACACACAAGAAAAAAAAAGGATGGAAAAATCCATTCTCTACATCTCAATTGAGAATAAGACTAGAAATACAGTTGAGTCTCCTGTACCGCGGTACCACAGGTCTTGCCCCTACCCACAAAGCCCTGCATCCATGGAGAATGGCAGGTCATTAATATGCAAATTTCCCCCTTACCATCACACCAACCCCTGGCACTCTGGCGTTGTTTCGGCACTGCCCTATTTATCAGTGTTCATGTGAGGACTTCCCAGTGCCCGTGGTCATCCCATGCCAGGAAAAAAACCCTTTTCCACTCATCCGGGGACATGGGTGCGGGGAGCCAGCCATGCTGCTGTCCCGATGTCTCTCCGGGTGGGTAGACGTGGTGTCTCCATACTCAGGGTAGACATCTAGCCCGAGAAATTCTTGGACACCACATCTAACCAGAGTGCATGTAAATCTTTCATAACTGCATGCAGACACTTCACTCCAAGCGGGGGATGGGTTGTGTTCGAGTGGAGCCACCACAGGAGCAGCGCACACTCAAGAGGAGCAGGGGCAGCTCGTGCTTGAGCAGAGAGAGGTAGCAGTACACACTCTAGTGGAGCAGGAGTGGCTCTTGCTTGAGCGGAGTGGGGGTGGCTCCTGCTCAAGTGGAGCGGGGGTGGCACATGTGTGGTGGTCTGACCGGAGCTAGATGCCAGAGATTCACCCACAGCCACTCTCTCACTTCATTCCCCTGCCCTGCCCATAAAAGCAGGGGAAGAGAGAGGAAAAGGGAAAAAAAAGGGAAGGGTTTTTGCTGCAGCAGGAACAGGGACTACTAGAAATCATTTACTGTCATCGGCAAAACAAACTCCAAGTGGCGAGGATTTATTTCTAACAAGATCAGTGCTTAACGTGAGTTGTATCATCTTAAAGGCAACCTTCTCTCCACCCCTCTGTCTCTTACAACAGATACCACATTCTCCCTTTCCTCCAGGAGGCAGGGTGAGAAAAAGAGTAGGGGAAAACCACTCAGTTGGTGTTTCTCTGCGGCTGCTCAGAGGAGGAGGCCATTTCCCTGCATTCCATGAGGTCCCTCCCATGGGAGAAAGTCGTTCATGACCCTCCCCAGCGTGAGTCCAATCCTAGGGGCAACAGCTCTTCCATACTCTGCTGCTCGGGGGTCACTCCACAGGATGCAGTTCTTTGAGCACTGGCTGCTCCAGCGTGGTCCCATCCCAGAGCACACACATCCTACCAGGTAGAGTTCTGGTCCTTTCTGTGCACTCTCCTCTCCATGGACCACACATCTCTCCTAAGACTCTGCTCCAATGTGGGCTCCAACAGGCTGCAGCCTCCCTCCAGCATCCATCTGCTCCAGTGTGGGTTCCCTCTCCACGGGCTACAGGTAGATCTTCTGCATTCCTGTGTTCTCTCCATTCCATGGGCTGCAGGGGGACACCCTACTTCACCATGGTCATCACCACGGGCTGCAGGGAGATGCCTGGAACACCTCCTTCCCCTCCTTCAACCCTGGCCTTGGTGCCTGTGTTTGCTGTTACAACTTTTCATGGCTCTTCTCCGGCAGCCATGTTCTTACTCCTGTTACTTTCTTTCCTTCTTAAATATGTTATCACAGAGGTGTCTCCATCTCTCCTGGCAGGCATTAGCTCTCCCAGGGATGAGGGAGGCTTCCAGCAACTTCCCGAAGACAAGCCTCTCCCATAGGCCCCCCTGCTACCATAAAACCCCAGCTACAGCAAATCCAACACAGCACACCTGAGCAGAGCGGGAGTGTGACTCACGGGGTAGCAGCGCACTTGAGCAGAGTGGGGCAGCAGTGCACACTTGAGCGGAGAGGGAGCGGCATGCACCCAGCTCGGCTCTGCTGGAGCCCAGCAGCTGCAGCTGTCCCGGAGCCAAACTGCCATGGTTACCTCAGGGCGAACACGGCGCAGGCAGAGCAGTGTACCCATGGTCTGTGCAGCACGGCATGGGGGTTGATTTGAATATCCATGACTGCCTAGTTCATGTTGTGCGCCTCCTTAATCACCGAAAAATCATGCCGTAAATATGTGAAGCTGCTATCTGGGAGGAGTGAAGTGGAAGAGGATTGAGTGTACTGGGATTAAATTGCTGCTAAAGTGATTTAGTTTAGACATTATAAAAAATTATGAGAAAAAAGAAGTGATCTTTGGAGGGTTCTGGATTACCCATTATTAGACATTTTTGTGAATAGATTTGGAATATGGTGGTTAGGAATAAAATGTGTAGAGACAAAGGTCAATTTACTTCAGAAAGAAATCTGCCCCTATAGCAAAACGTTTTTGATTATCAGTGAAACAAATAGTCTCTCTCCCCCTCCCTTGAAATCAATTGCTTACTTTGCTTTAGATACACGGTGGTTTTAACAAAATCTAACACAACTAGAATGAGGTGTAGAGGAATTTTTTGTCTTTGTCGTTATTTCGTTGGATCAGGATACGTAAAGAGATGAAATCGTAGTCTGTATTCTGCTGAATATATTCCAGAATTCAATGGGAAATTATGCTGTCATGCAGACTTTTTAAGGACATCCAAGATTTCTGATAGATGACGAAGAGCGGTTTAGCAAGTTCAACTGCCAGCTCTCTCATCACTCTGGGGTGAATCCTATCTGGTCCCATGGACCTATGGGGATCCAGATAGATCAGCAGGTCTGTAACTGCTTTCTCCCAAATAACAGGGAGACTACACTGTACCCTGTCCCCATCTGCTAGTTTAGATAACCAATCCTCCAGAGGACAATCTACCCTACTGTTGAAGACAGAGGCAAAGGAGGCATTGAGTACCTCTGCGTTATCCTCATCCCTAGTTATTACATTTCCCTCCATATCTAGTAAGGAGTGGAGGTTACTGCTAACCTTCTTTGTTCCATTGATATATTTATAAAAGTTCTTCTTATTACTATTTATTTATTATTATTTATTATTTTAAATTCCTCCACAGATGATGACTTCACCAATTCCATGGGCAGCCTGTTCTTTATGCTTGACAATCCTTTCAGTAAAGAACTTTTTCTTAATTTTCAACCTAAATTTCCACTGGTGCAACTTGAACAGAGATCCTCTTGTCACCTGAGAGAAGATGATCTCCACCTGGTTACAACCTCCTTTCAGGTAGTTGTAGAAAGTGATAAAGTCACCTGAGCCTCCTTTTCTCCAGGCTTAACAGCCCCAGCTCCCTCAGCTACTCTTCATAAGACTTGAGCTCCAGACCCTTCTTCAACTTCATTGCCTCTCTCTGGACAGGCTCTATTACCTCAATTTCTAACTTGTAACCATGCAGGGGAAGGCCACCACCAGTCATGTTATCCAGGCTATTTACCAGGAGAAGACCTTTATCTGCTGAGTAGAGTAAAAAAAATTAAAAATACTATCTGAAAAATGACATAAAAACAGCAAGGAGAGGGAGGGCCTGCAGCAGAACTTACAGCAGTGGCAGCCAGCTGGCCCCTGTTGCAGCATCACTATCAAGGCACACCCCTGTGGCTGTTGGCAGCAGCCCATAGCTTGACAGTGATGGGACATGTGTGGGGACCCACACCAAGGGTCAATGTGTGCCTCTGGCCAGCAGCAGTAAGGGCTACCTGGAAGCTGGTGGGTAGTGGGGAAGGGGTGTGAGTATTTACTTCTGGGGGTGACTTACAGGGGCTGGGAGATATATAGTTGTTTATTAATGCTGTACAAGTGTCTCCTATCATGATTTATTCATTATATTATCAACATTGATTCTGAATGTATATTTCACTGTGGGTTAATTGAATTTCATTAATAAATTAATAACATTCTTTGATTCTGTTTCTGATTCTAGCCTGAGCTATATGAACTTAAGTTTTGTCCTAACATCTGCCTTTCCTAGAAAAAGATGGTTAGCAACCATGCACAATTAGTAGTGGATTACTTGTACACAGTACAAATAACAAAGGCAGACACTGGCAGGAATGATGAGAACTTCAAAATGTTTCAGATTTTATATTGGAGTAACTAAAAGTCTCAAAATGTAGTCTGAAAGACTTGGGATAACTAAAGCATTTGCTTCTACTTTCCTCTCATCAGTATTCAAAAGACAATAGTATTTTATTAACATATTTTTAATCACCAGCATTGCTATCAGCACACACTATTAATAGGAATAGAACTCCATTTTTGTCTTAGACATGTACTGGTGAATTTTCTGCTGTATTTCTGGGATTTTTTCATTTCTAGTTTCTAAGATATATATTTTCTCAGGAGATGACTTTTATTTGATACTATTATTCATATTGCTCATCCAGATTTAGGAATCTCAGGTGGGGGAAAGGAGAGGGGGAGCGCACAACAATTTTTTTCTTTCCAGTATGAAAACTGGATCTGTTGAAGAAGAAACATACTTCACTATACTCCTGTCCTGGGTTAATCAAGATGAAGCAGGAATTAAATTTAGAAATACTTGAATTATATATATATAGAGAGAAATAAGAACTTTACTGGGAGAAGGGAAAAAATTTAATATAACAAATATATATCTATATATATGTTTGAACAATAACAGAATATTAAAAAGAAGAAAAAAAAAACAAACCCCACACTGGAACAATGACAACTGTAAACAAATGGCAATATAAACAAGCACAACGGGGTCCCTAGTTCAAGGGAAAAACCAGGGCACCTCCAGGACTCCCGAGGCAGGGGGAATAGGGTTCAGGGTAGGAAAACCAGTGGAGTAAAGAGCCAGTGGTCCTTTCCCAAAATGTCCAAGGGACTGCAGGGAGATCCAATGACCAGCAGGAGAGAAGCTGCGCTNGTAGAAGAAAGCCTTTGACATGTACAAGTACACAACATCCACAGCCTTTTTATTGTAAACCAGGCAAGTCACAAGTTCATAAAAGATCAGGCTGGTCAGGCAGGACCTGCTTCTCCTAAATCCACGCTGACTAGATTTAATGTTGTAGTTATTTTGTAAGTGTTGCATAATAGCATTCAGGAATATCTGTTCCATAACTCTGCCTGGGACCGAGGTGAGGGTGACAGGTCTATAATTACCCAATGCTTAATTTGTTATAATTGTCATCACTTTGATTCAAAAACAAAACCCAAAATACCAAGAACCAATCCAAAGAAATGAAAACAAGAACTGGTGCTTTGCCAAACTTTTTTTTTTTTTTTTGCAGAACTGTAAGTAAATGATTAAAGGCAGAATTAAGTTCCAAATTTCCAGGTTTGATATACATAAGCCATCTATGTAGAGTTTATTTATATGTGCATAATCTGCATACATATATGTATACATCCAAAAGTATACACCCCAACACCATAGAAACGAAAGCAGGGGAGAAAGACTGCTAATTCCAGAGGAAGCATGTTTAACAAATAAAAGAATACATAAATAATCCTCAATATTAGTGGAAATAAAACCTGAAAAAATCCTTTTATGCAACATTTCCCTTACCTCTTATTTTTTCTAGCCCAGCTGGAGGTGTTGTTTAAGGAGTGCTATAGATCATGTGAACCGAACCTTTAGAAAAGCCATAATGAAGTCATATTCTGTAGACCCGTTGTACAATAATGCATTCTTGGTTAAACTTGACATCATAATGTATCTAAATAATTAGTTTATGCAGCATTGCAGTAAAAAAGATTGAAACACAAAATGCAACTCCCTGACCCCTGTCTAGTAGTGGCTTGAGATTAGTGAAGTGGAGAGGGACTTAGGTGTAATGATCGACAGGAAAATCAATATGAGCCAGCAGTGTGCCCAGGTGACTAAGAAGGCCAATCCTGCCTGCATCCTGGCCTGCATCAGGAACAGTGTGGTCAGTCGGTCCAGGGAGGTTGTCCTTCCCCTGTACTCGGCGCTGGTCAGACCACATCTTGAGTACTGTGCCCAGTTCTGGGCTCCCCAGTTTAAGAAGGATGTTGAACTGCTTGAGAGGGTCCAGAGAAGGGCGACAAGGATGGTGAAAGGACTGGAGGACAAGCCCTATGGGGAGTGACTACAGGAACTGGGATTGTTCAGCCTGGAGAAGAGGAGGCTCAGAGGGGACCTTATTGCTGTTTACAGCTACCTGCGTGGAGATCGCCTCCAGATGGGTGTGGACCTCTTCTTTCAGGCTGACGACACTAGAACGAGAGGGCATGGCCTTAAGTTACGCCAGTGGAGGTTTATACTTAATGTTAGGAAGTGGTTTTTCACAGAGAGAGTGATCGCTCTTTGGAATGGTCTGCCCAGGGAGGTGGTGGAGTCGCCGTCTCTGGAGGTGTTTAAGAGAAGACTGGATGAGGAGCTTAGTGACATGGTCTAGCTGGGAGGTGTTGGGTTGGATGCTCCTGTGGGTCCCTTCTGGCTCAGAGTGACCTGTTAGCCTGTGTGGGAACTGGGTTTATGTTTACTGCTCTGGGATGTGCGTTTGGTCTGTGTACAGGTGTTAGATGGTGAGTTGGACTAGATGATCCTTGTGGGTCCCTTCCAACTCATGGTATTCTGATATAGTATAAGCAGGCTCTCCAGTTTTGTCACTGGTATGTCCTACACTCATGAATCAGGACCCTTAATTATGAGAGTAGCTTAAAGATCTTGCTTATCTTATGGTTCTCTCTAATTGTCATCCATCAATTAGAGTAAAGGAACTTAAGAGGTTTTTATTTCCCTCCTATCTTTCAAAAAAATAGCCCTAATCTTTCTATACCAAACATTGTAATTTAATTATTTAATGTTAAGTTAGAAACTTCACTGCTGAAACATTCTTTCAGACTTTTCTTTTGAAAATATTACTTAAAAAATAATGCTAGCATGAAAGCTGAAGATCTTGGAACAATTTTAAAACTGGAATGAAAGAGAACCTATGATTTTTCTGGAAAAGTGTGTGAGCAGTGTTGGGGTTTTTTTTATTCTAGAAACGAGTAAACACAATTCAGAACAAAAAGTACTGTTGTCGTGGTTTGACCCTGACTGGATGCCAGAGACCCACCTACAACCTCTCCTGGAGGAAAACACTGGAAAAAACAAACTGGTCACAGGCAAAAAAAAGGAAGGCAACTATAAGTAAAGAATGTAAAGGGTTTATTTACTAACTAACAAGATGAGAACTGCAAAGGAAGCATCATTTATAAGGCAACCTTTCCCCCCCACTCCTCCTTCTCTTACAACAGATGTTATATTCCCTTTTTCACCAGGAGAAAAAGGGGGAACATAGGGTAGGGGTAAACCAGGCAACTTGGTATTTCTGACCAGATCCAGGGTAGGAAGCATCTCTCTGCCCTTCCATAAAGTTCTCTCTCTCTCTCACGAGAGGGAAAGTTCTTCCATGACCCCTCCCAAGTGAGATCTCGGCCCGAGGACGACAGATCTTCTGAAATTCTCTGTGGTCCGAGTGGCACATCACAGCATGCAGCTTTTAAGTGCTGGCTTTTTACAGTGTCATAATGAGCCCACCCAAAGTACACAGATCCTATCACAATGCACAAAAAGTCTGTTCAAAGGATCTCTGCCGAGCTCTCAGCTAGCTCCAGGCTTCTATTTCTGGGCTCCAGAAACCATCAGCAGTTTGTCCAGCTTTACCTCTCCATCTTCAGTCGTGGCTTAGATGGATTCTGCAGTACTGGTTCTCTCTCTCTGGTCCATAGGTTTTCACTATGGTCGGTCCAATTCACAAACAGCAGCAAGATGCCTGGAAGAACATCTCTACCCCTTCTCTCGTGGGCCTGGGTCCTTCGATCTCTCAGCCTCCCGACGCAGGTTCTGAGCTGGCACACTACATCTTACTACTGAACTTTTTTTTCTCTCCCAAGTATGTTATTCACAGAGACGCCTCTATCTCTATAACCTTGAAGGCCCTAGCAGCATGGAGAGCCCAGGCATGAACTGAGCTGTTAACTCCCTCACTGCCAGAGCAGCAAAAAACCCCTTAAACCTTAACAACTGTCTAGACTGCTTGTCTGATCCTAGGCCTGGGACAATATAGCATACCAGGATATCGTTGGGATTTATCAATTTAGAACCATGATAAAAAGGCCACTCAATTTTTGATTAACATTAATTCCATGGTCTTTATAACAATGTTTGCTGCATATAAAATACATTTGTGGGTGCAACTATGTGCAGTACATACCATAATCCAGATGACAAATATGTCATATATATGTGATAGGTCCCATGCATATCTGTGGAGATTATACAGTACTTGCCCTTATGCAACTTGTTATTGAACCTAGCCTCTTGATGGAATGCGGGTTACTAGTTCATAAACTCATCTTACAAGTTGTGCCATACTTATCAAGCTTAGAACTTCTGGGACTTAGTAAGCTGAACATCATATAGAATAATCCAACTTTTTGAAACAACTTATCTGTTACTTAAAGCATATAGAAATAACCTTTCTAGCTGGGACAGTGGGATTGAGCGCATTCTGCGTGAATTTTCAGGTGGCACCAAAATAAGTTGCACAGTTGACAGGCTTGAGGGATAGGATGCCATTCAGAGTGACCCGGGCAAGACTAACAAGTGAGCCTGTAGGACCTCATGAATGTGCAGGGTCCTGCACCTGAGTTGGGGCAACCCCTGGTATCAATACCAGCTGGGGGATAAAAGGATTGAGACCAGCCTTGCTGAGAAGGACTTGTCAGTACTCATGGATGAGAAACTGTATGTGAGCTGGCAGTGTGTTCTTGCACCCCAGAAATCCAACCATGGGCTGCGTCAAACGCAATGTGGTCAGCAGGTCTAGGGAGGTGGTTCTGCCCCTGTACTCTGGCCTTGTGAGATCCCAGCTGGAGCATTGCATCCAGCTCTCAGGTCTTGAACACAGGAAAGACACAGACCTAGCAAGTTCAGGGAAGGCCATGAAGATGATCAGAAGGCTAGAGAACCTCTCCCATGAAGACTCGCTGAGGCAGTTGGAGTTTTCAGCCTGGAAAAGACTTTGGGGTACCCTTATTTCAGCCTTCTAGTATAGGGGGCAAAGGTTTTAAACTGAAAGAGGGTAGTGAAATGCAGGAACAAATCACCCAAAGTGGTGGTAGATGCCCCACCTCTGGAAACATTGAACAACACGTAGAGTGTGCCTCTAAACAACCTGATGTATTGAAGATGTCCCTGCTTACTGGAGGTTAGACTAGATAATCTTTAAAGCTCGTTTGCAACCCAAACTAAGCTTAATACATATTCTCTGAAACAGCCTTTCCTATGTTGAACTGCTATTAAACACAGATTTGACTTTTAATATTTTCCTTGGTTTATTTTCAAAGTTTCTCATGATTTTCAAGTTTCTCATGAGAAGACAAATTTGTAGCAGTTATTCCAAGTTTATCAATAAGTCCTAGCAGCATGCCTTTATGTTGTTGCTGTTATTTATAAAAAGGTACATTGTAATACCAGTGAAAAAAACATTTTGACAGTGTACAAATGCAGACGAAAAATACAGGATCCACCTTGATCAAGCTTTTGATATATTTATCTGTGTGTTAATGCATATAACATCAGTACACTTTACATTTCAGCAGTTACAGCAGAATTTCATGGAGTTCATCTGATATAAAAATGTCCAGGGCAGATTACAACAAAATATTTTCTGTAAGTAGACACTTTTTTTTCTCCTAGTGTAAGTTGCTAGTCTCAAGTACTCTTAAAGCCACAGAAGGAGTTTGCTATGAGATAAGCACAGAAGGGAGTGACAGGATGGCACTAATTCCAGGCCTGGCAGAGGCAAGATCTGGTTAGCACATCCTGGGTAATGCATATGAGAAACCGGAATGTTAGTGGTTAAGGGCTCAAACATTCAGGGTGCAAATTGACAATGAGCAAAGTAACGACCCAAACACACCCATCATCAGAGGAGATAGCTGGGTATTGAGCAACATAAGGGAAGAAGCTCATAGGAGGCAAATCCTGTGAGGTGGAATAGTTCTTTTTATCATGCCAATGTCCTCACTTACATAATGGCACAGGGATCCACCAAGACATTCACATGGAGGCCTGAAGGTATTCATCCTTGATGATGGTTCATAATTGACTCATTTACGCTGATGCAAGAGGCAGCAGGAAGTCAGGAAGTCTTAGACTGTCAGAGACTCAGGAAATATCACGACTCACAGTATTACATCATTCAATGTAAAACTCTCCTCCTCATGGGAGGTACCTGCAAATTCCCATCTGAACCTGAACACATGGAAATTTGTTTTCATGGGCTTCCCCTCCTCCTGATGGATCCAGAGTGCATCCATCACTTCAATAAGATTGCATGCATCACTTCAACAAGACTGCAACCATCACTTCAAACAGCAGTCATCAAAATTGCAACAATCAAGTCTCATCATAGGATCCAAGTCTGGCAGCAATGAACCCTTTTGTCTCCCTTTCCTTTCTTTTTCTCTCTTTCTTTCTCCTCCTAACTTTTTAGTTTGCTAAGTTACATTTGTGAAGTACATTATTCTGGGTGTTGTTTTAAAATATGCCGAGTACTTTATCCTACCTTCATGTTCTAAAGTTTGCAAGTAAAATTTGTTATTGAAGCTCCTTGGAATTTTAGTTTGTTGTTTCTCCTGTGGATTGCCCAAAGAAACTAAACAACCTTCCCCTAAATCCACTAACAATGCATCAAGACAAAAATTCCCACTATGGCAAACTGTAAGGAAGTGACTGCTAGTATGCACACTGCTGGACAAATGAAGCTCACCTTAATTATGGGACAGATGCTATCTGCAGCCACCAAAGCCCCCTGAATAAACTTCTTTGGATACTTGGAACTTGGACGGTAAAATAAGCCACCACAGTTGGAATTTGATATAAAATAAGTGTGGTACTATTGTCTGTATCTTAGACCAAGGAGAAGGTAAACAATGCTGGGGGAGAAGAATGTATCACTGAAATGGATACAAAGAATGCAGAATTTATGGGCCTCAAAGAAAGCCAAATTAGCAAGCGGCCAACTCAGCAATTGTGCTGAAATTTACCCAGCTCTAGCTGGGTAAGAAGTATTCCAGCAGGAGGAGATCGTGACCACTGATTCACAGTCCACCAACCCACGGTACCCACACACTCAAAAGAAGAGAAAAACTGAACATGTGGACTAGTTAGTGTTAGAAGTGAAGGAATAACCTAATCAATAGAATAAGGGGACTGTGTAGCAATGAATGTTAATTCTTTTGTTTTCTAAGATATATAGAGAGAAGTTTTGAATGACCTCAAGACCCCCATCACTGAAAAGCCCAGGGTGAAGAAGTACCAAATGGGATGCCACTGGGTGGTGACTCTGTTCTACTTGATCTCCCTCTCTCTATCTCTTTCTCCCCTTTTTATATTTCTGTCTCTCTACGCTGCTTTTATTGTAAAATAAAATCCATATTATTGACTTCAGCATATGGTCTTCTTTGCACCTTAGTTTGGGCAGAAGTGTCTCTCAATAATTATATCTTAACAAGTTCAAATGAATAATCAGGAAAAAAAGACGGGTATAGAAACATTTGCAGTATTCTTCAGAAAATATATATTTTCACCTCGTAGTAAGAGATAAAAAAAAAAAAAATGTCCAGTATAGCTAGGATGGAAATCGTCATCTAAAGGCAAGCTCCAGATGCTCTTTCAAAAATCTAAAAAATTAATCCATGAAGCTCTGAATAGACTATTGATAATGCTTCCATAATGTATTAACTCTCTAAATCCTTGAATTAACCCTTATTAATACAGTTTATTTCTCCTAAGTTTATCTTAGGGGACAGATTTAAAAGTATTTTATCTATTGATTCTGAGATACAGTTGACCCTCTTGCACTTCGTGCCCCCCATGTTGCTGCTTCAGGTCTTAGAGGCATGATTTTTTAGTGATGTAGGAGACCCATTTCGCAACTGCGCGTGCGCAACCTGCTGCGGCAGTAGTGGCACAGGTGCTGGTGGTGGTGTGGGCGGTGGCGGCGTCGGTGTGACCGCCATTCAACGCAGAAGTAGGGCTACGCAGATCCCGATTTAAGACCATGGGTCTGCGTTATAGGAGACCCGACTATATTTAAATGATACATACTAGTCTCATTTAGTAAAACTAGATAGAAATAATGAAATACATAGCAAATATAACAAAATATAACAAATAAAATTAAGCGTATGTTTACCCCTTGGCAATATATCCTTTGGATAATAATGTGCTCTGCAAATCAATGTTTTCTTTGTTCTGAACACATGAAATGACAGCTTTCCTGAAGACCTAGTTACAAGTAGAGAGAGTTTATTCAAACACATTTAGAGCCAAGTTTTCATGGGTACTATAATAAGTATAATTAAAAAATAAAACTAATTAAATAGCATGAGTTTGGAGAAATAATTTTAATTCAAAGTTACAACATTTGTATTTAATTAATGATTGTTTGTTTGTTTACTGTAACTGATGCATTTTTAAAGATAAGTGTTGTTTATTTACTTTTTAAGGAAAGGGATTTTTTTATCACAAAATACAATATTCTATAATATTTTTTTATTTGAATTCTTCACTTCATTAACAAGTTTTCCTGTTCCACTAAATTCTTTAGACAACTCAGAGCAAACGTTACATTAAAGGTGACCTTACTAGCGCACCCCTCGGGAGCGCAGCTGCGGTGAGTCGCGGAGCCATCACCAGCGGCTAGGATTGCAGCCGAGCCGCATGTGCTGAGAGGGGCCGTCTGGAATCATGGGGAATTTGGCCTGGGGGCGTTCAGGAAGTCGTCTGAGCGCGCCTCTTGGGAGCGCAGCTGCAGAGATTCGCGAAGTCATCACCAGTGGCTAGGACCGTTGCTGAGCCACGTGTGCCGAGAGTAGCCATCTGGACTCACGGGGCTTTTGGACCACGGGGTGCACAGGGACCCAAGAGGGACCCAAGACTTCCCACCTGTGGGTACTTAAGCCATTAACTCTCCTGGGAGCGCAGCGATCAGGGGTGCAGGGAACAGGGGCAAGGCAAACAGGAAAGTTAACTGCAGGGGGATTGGGTAACTGTGGGGGGCTTGGCCAACTGCAGGGGGATTGGACAACCGTGGGGAACTTATAAATAACCAATTGAGAGACAGTTAGCATGGCAGTTCGCGTAGGCAGGGCAAGCGGGATGGGTAGCAGACACTGTCTTATCAGGTGCTGTCTCTCCCTCCCCCCCCGTCAGTCATGGCCAGAACCAGATGAAAGCCACGGCCAAAGCCAAAAGGCAGGCTCAGACCCAAACTACCCCTGTGTCAGTGGATGTGGTTGTCCAGACTCCTGGCTGCAGGAGAATGTCTGAGCCTGATTGTTTACCAGGAGGACAGCCTGAAAAACATCTGCGTCAGTGTGAGCTGGTAAATGACCTGCTCTCCATGATAACAGAGCTAAAGGAACAGGTGGAAAGGCTGAGAAATAAACAAGGTAATGCAAGGGAAGTAGAATTGAGAGACGGTGTGCTCCCAACCTTTAGAAACTCTTGGGAGCCAGAACATCAACATGCACCTCACATTGCTCAAAACAAGGTGGGAGAAAGAAACCTCGAGGATGAGGGGGAGTGGGAACAGGTCTCCTCTCGTAGGGATAAAACATCCTTCTCCTGTCCACCACCACCCTTTCAGATGACAACATATGAGTTACCCCTACAGAACAGGTTTGGGGTAATGGACTTTGGGGATCAGGAGGATGACATGGAGGGAGGCCCCCCACCTAGTAAACCTACAGGAACTACCTCTTCCACTAAGCAAATTAGAACCTCTAGTCTCAAAGGAAAAGGAGGGTAGTGGCTGTCAAGGACTCCTTTCTGAGCAGAACAGAAGGGCCCACCTGANCCTGGGAGCGCAGCGATCAGGGGTGCAGGGAACAGGGGCAAGGCAAACAGGAAAGTTAACTGCAGGGGGATTGGGNAACAGAAGGGCCCACCTGAAGACCGGACCCATCTCATAGGGAGGTCTGTTGCCCCCCTGGGGCCTGGGTACAGGATATTGCTGAGAAGTTACCAAAACCAATTCAACCTTCAGACTACTACACCCTGCTGGTCATCTAGGCTGGTAGTGACAAGATTAATGAGAGGGGAACCAGAGAGATCAGGGAGGCGTTTAAAGAACTTGGTCAACTGATCAGTGGGACAGGAACATAGGAAGTCTTTTGCTCTGTCCCCGTAATGGCAGAATTGGACCCTGAAAGCAGGAGGATTCTTGCTCTTAATAAATAGCTTAAGGGCTGGTGTCACCAGAAAAACACTGGGTTCTGTGACCATGGGGTGTCCTTCACCAAACCAGTGCTAACAGACCCTGGAAGGCTGTATTTTTCAAATAGAGGCAAAAGGGGTTTTGGCCCAGGGGCTGGCAAGACTCATTAACAGAGCTTTAAACTAGATTTGAAGGGGGAATGTGACCTGGCAGTCACTCGAGAGGGCACTGAAACTGGCAAAAATGGATCAAAAACATATTCAGCTGAAGTGCATGTACACCAATGCACACAGCCTGGGTAACAAACAGGAAGAACTGGAGGTTATGGTGTATCAGGAGCGATACGACATAGTTGCCATCATGGAAACATGGTGGGGTGGCACGCACGATTGGAGTGCCACATTGGAAGGTGTTATGGTTTAGGGGGTTTTCTGCTGCTCTGGCAGTGAGGGGGTTAACAGCTCAGTTCTTGCCTGGGCAATCTCCGTGCTGCCATGGGCTTCAAGATTATAGAGACAGAGGCGTCTCTGTGAATAACATANATTTGCCTGGTTTACCCCTACCCTATGTTCCCCCTTTTTCTCCTGGTGAAAAAGGGAATATTACATCTATTGTAAGAGAAGGAGGGGTGGGGGAGAAAGGTTGCCTTTTAAATGATGCTTCCTCTGCAGTTCTGATCTTGTTAGTTAGAAAATAAACCCTTTATATATTTTACTTACGGTATGTCTTGCTTCTTTTTCCTGTGACCAGTTTTATTTTATTTTCCAGTTTTATTTTCCAGGTTTTTTTTTTCTAGTTTTCTCCTTCAGGAGAAGTTGGGGTGGGTCTCTGGCATCCAGCCAGGGTCAAACCACGACAGAAGGCTACACACTCTTTAGAAGAGATAGGAGAGCATGTAGAGGCGGGGGGGAGGTGGCCCTATATATTAAAGCAACGCTAGATAGCACAGAACTTGAAATCAAGGATGATTAGGTAGAGAGCCTACGAGTCAAGGTAAGAAGGATTCCCAATAAAACTGAAATTCCGCTCAAAGTGTGTTACAGACCGCCAGATCAGGAGGAAGAGGTAGACTTATTGCTCCTTAAGGAACTAGAGACAGCCTCAAGACCAGCTGTCCTAGTTCTTATAGGAGACTTCAATCTGCCTGATATCTGCTAGGAACTTAACACAGCAGAGAGGAGACAGTCCAGAAGGTTCCTAGAGATAGTTCACAACTGTTTCTTGATGCAGCTGGTGATTGAACCTACTAGGGGAGAGGCTGAGCTCAACCTATTGCTTACAAATAAGGAAGGGTTGGTTAGTGATATTGTGGTTGGAGGAAAACTGGGATGCAGTGACCATGAGATCATAGAGTTTTCAATTGGCAGTGTGATGAGAAAGGGCATGAACCAAACCTCCATGCTGGATTTCCAGAGGGCAGACTTTGGACTGTTCAAGGAATTAATTGGGAGGGTACCATGGGAAACAGCCCTTAATGGCAGGGGGGTTCAGGAAGGCTGGACATACTTTAAGAATGAGCTCATGAAGGCACAGGAGCAGGCAGTCCCAGTGTGCCAAAAAATGAGTCGGAGGGGCAGAAGGCCGGTCTGGATGAGCAAAGAGCTCCTGAAAGAACTAGGGGAGAAAAAAAGGAGGAGAGATATTAGGTGAGTGTATCATCTACAAGACTTTGGCGAAATAAACACAGAGCAGCTCCAGCAAGGCTGTGTGGCTCACGTGAATATGCCGTGGATACTCTTAACACTACCCAAGGAGAAATATGGATGAAGTGGGAAATAGGGGGAAAGCTTGTAAGTTCACCTTGCATATGTCAGTAGGATGCTAATGCTTCTTCAGGGGCTGAAAGGCAGGAACCAATCAGTCAGGTCTGACTATTGATGTGGGACTGGATGGGTCTGAATTTACTCATGTCTGTGATAAAATGGATAGTTCAGTGAGGACTGCCACAAGAGAAGAAATGAGAAATTCTGCCTTTGGAACAGGTTTTATAGTAAATATACAGTGAATAAAATTTGGGCCTGTGTATTCAACACCAAGGAAAGAAAGCACAATATTGTACACTTTTCTGTAAGTGACCAGTATCTGCATACTCATGAAGAATGTTCCTATGCAAAAATAGCATGTGATCATGTAAGTAAAAACTGATAATATTTGCTAATTGGCTAATATTTGCACACAAAACAAATGCCTCAGTCTCACACACATGCTCATATATATGACTGTATATTCATTTGTTATCATCTTTCTCCTGTTCATAAATTTAATCCAGAATTTAAGACTCTAGGTGAGATTTATCTGATCAGACATTTATCTGAATCTGTCACAGAGAAATCTAAACATAGACTTACTGCTTAGACACTTCCTTATTAGTAGAGAGTGAAAGGGACATTCAATGCTATCTATAATCTGATCTAGAAATGTGTTTTATGTAAAGTAGACTAAAACTACTTAATACATCCCTGGAATTGTTTAAGAGAAGACTCGATGAGGAGCTTAGTGACATGGTCTAGTTGGTAGGAGGCTCGGATGGATGGAGCGTGGTGCCCATGTTTCCACACTTGTGGGCCTGATCCCTGGGTGGGAGTTCACTTGGGAGTTGGACTAGATGATCCTGTGGGTCCCTTCCAACTCAGAATAACCTGTGAACCTGTGACTGTAAAAAGGTCCAAATGGCTTCTCCAAACATAAGAAATGTAGACTTGCAAGGTTAGAAAACATGCATCCCATGGTAAATGTCTATTTTGTGCTACAATTTCTTACCAATAGAAATAGGTATTATAAAATAGATCACAGGTAATATAATAACAAGAAATACACACTATCATAAATTTACCTAGGTTGAGCATATAAAATTTTATGTACTCCACTTAAAAAATATTTATAGTAGACCAAATAAAGTGAAAATATATAATTAGATCTTGAAATGTACACTATGCTTTCATAAATTATAATATTAGAAAAACATACAGTGAAGTGAAAATAACAATTGAAATAATTAGTCATTGGTTTGTAGTATGTTGAAAAACAACACAGAAGAACAACACACAGAGAAAAAGTACATTTCTAACACACAATTATCTAGTTAGTCAGAACAATTAATTATTTTTCCCAAATCATTCTTACAAATGCTCAATATTTTCTTCTGTAAACTGAAATTAGATATCAGATGTATATACAAAGCAGGGATGATTTGTAGCTATAAAAATTATGCCTGTTCAAAATCTGATTGTGAAATTGATTGTAAGCATGGAATTTGACGTTTTATCAATTATATCACACTGCTGCATAGGCCAGTAAGTGTTCCTGGCATATGATGTTATATAGGTGAACTATATGTGAAGTGATAACATGAGCAAGTTGTGTCTGACTTCTTCAAATCACAGAATCACAGAATCACAGAATATTATGAGTTGGAAGGGACCCACAAGGATCATCTAGTCCAACTCACCACCTAACACCCGTACAGAGTCCGAGAGCACATCCCAGAGCGTAACACCACCTAGATCCCTCACAGTCTAGCAGGCCACTCCGAGCCGGAAGGGACCCAGGGTTATCCAGCCCCACACCCCCCAGCTAGACCATGTCACTAAGCTCCTCATCCAGTCTTCTCTTGAACACCTCCAGGGACGGCGACTCCACCACCTCCCTGGGCAGCCCATTCCAATACGCAATCACTCTCTCTGTGAAAAAACGCTTCCTAACGTTAAGATTGAACCTCCCCTGGCGTAGCTTGAGGCCGTGCCCTCTCGTTCTGGTGTCGTCAGCCTGGAAGAAGAGGTCTACACCCATCTGGCTGCAACCTCCCCGCAGGTAGTTGTAGACAACAATGAGGTCACCTCTGAGCCTCCTCTTCTCCAGGCTGAACAGTCCCAGTTCCTGTAGTCGCTCCTCATAGGGCCTGCCCTCCAGTCCCTTCACCATCCTCGTTGCCCTTCTCTGGACCCTCTCAAGCAGCTCTCAACATCCCTCTTGAACTGGGGAGCCCAGAACTGCACACAGTACTCAAGATGAGCTATAATGTAGCTATAATTTTCAATTCCACACATCATGATGGAGGGAAAAATCAAAGTATTTTCCATTTTAATTTAAATTGTTGATGATGACATAATGCATGGCTTAGCTGCTTTCATTATCCTTGTCAGTGTTCAGAAATATATGTAACATGCATAAAGATGAATAAATCTTATTCTAGATATTATTGAATTCATAAATAATACAGCAAGATTTTAAGCAAAGTGATCGACATTCTGGCCTAATCCAATAGGAAATGTTTTCCCTTTTCTCTGATTCAGTTTGAAGATAAAATGTAATAATAAAATAAAAAAGCATATATAACATTTAGCAGCAACAATAGTGAAGTTGAATAGGAGTGCAGCAGCTCTACTGGAAAGTAGTACTTTGTACTGCCTTGTACTTTGTGAACTCTTTAAAGTTTCAGGTAGAAAACAATGCTCTTAACACATTTTTATGCTCATCTTAACTATTTAGCACAGAATCTGAGGTATTATTACGACAGACATATACATTTCTGTTCCTAACACTAAACACTTCATGCCATATTTAAACTTAAGTAGGCATCTATACATTTATTATAAGATGTTGAAAGCCGGCATGGATGCTTAAGAATAAAATTGAACAAGTGATATCCTCTGAAATATGCAGGTGTAAATTACTGTCTCATTGGCTATGCATGCAACCCAGTAAGATTTAAATAGGTTTATACAAATGGTGAAAGAAAGTGAACTGGTGGAACATTTTAGTTCCTATATATTTTTGGCATATATTAAAGCATTACAAATTTTCTTTCAAAGATGCTAGTGTTTGTTAACTAGTTATTTACAAGCCTTTTTACGTGGCAGCCAATATAAAATTGCCATCAAACATAGTTAGTAAACAAATATATACTTAATACACTATAGTTATTATATGCAGGAGTCGTGTTCCTTGTGGAATGACAGCTTCACAAGGAAATTGGTCATTGAGAAGAGGATGTTTAAGTACTCTAGATGCATCCTGTAGTGGAAAAAGTGTCATTGATGTCAGGGTGTTGTGTGAGGTCCATTGGTCTTGGTTATGGCATTGACTTTATAGGGACTTACACTAGTGCTGAATTCCACAGGGTTCGTCCAACACTATCATGTTTACCATTCACAGGCGCCTTTGTACTGATGACATTAGTGTGACTGCTTGACTATATCTCTTTGCTTCTGTTTTCTAAATATAGGGACAATTTTACTTGTACCTAAGGAACTCACACACATAGCAACAGAATAGTTTCAAATGTGTCTGGCTTAAGTCTTCCAAATATACTATTGTATGCCTTCAAACACGCTATCACTCAACATACCACACAAAATTATTTGAATCATTTTAAGACTATCACTCTGAAGTTTATTTATCTTAAATTTGCGGTTCTCCAGCTCTTCCAATATTCAGTTGAACAACACAAAGAAAATGTTTCAATCTCACAGTCTCATTTCCCTTCTTCTTCAACTTCCCGCCTGTCAAGGTTTGAGGCAAATTTGGGGCTGAGCCAAAGAAAAACAAGATAAACCACCTGTCTCAGGTTGACATGATATAGTATGATATGTGTGGTAAATACCTCTTAGTATTTTATTTTTATGGTTCCTTTTTTGTATTTCATATTGTTGTTTTAAAATTACACTGTCTGTAACATTTTCTTCCCCCTCTCCCTCCCCCTCGCCGGAAGGAATTTGAGGCATTCGGCCCGGAGGTGGTGGAATTCGGGCAGGAGAGAAGGCGGCAGCTGGAGGAGACTCAGCTTCTTCTTTTTCTTCTGGTTTTTTTTTCCTTCCCTTGGAGCTCTGAGGAACTGTGTTTGGCTTTGAACTGTGTTTGTCTTTTTTCGAGCTGAGCCAGAGGAGCTTGACTGACCAGATCTGTGAATCATCAGATTTTTTTTTTCCTTTTTCCCTCTTCCCC
>WEKX01005356.1:4396-18834 GCA_013390025.1 Pitta sordida | reverse complement strand
ACACACATGCCACACAAGCCTATCACATGCTTGATGCTACTCTAACATTGGTTACTACACTAAGTCCATCAGCTTTATCTCACTCCTTGACTGAAGCATACCCTAGGGGCACCCAACTGCACTTTCCACATTCTTCACCCCACTATCTCTCCTAGCTTCTTTCTTTAGTTAGANTTTCTTTCTTTAGCTAGATTCAAGGTCGAAATGGTTACCTCAAAAAGTCCCAAAGTATTGTAGCAGTGTGAATACTTCTTTGTGCCCTCTCTCCTCTAAAAATTCCTACTACAGCTGTTCCTGCAGGTGTTCAAGGGTAGGCTGCAGGAGGTGCTGGATGATATGATCTAGATGTTAGATGTTAGGTTTAGTTGGATTATAGGTTGGATTAGATGATCTTCAAGGTGTTTTCCAACCTTATCAATACTGTGATACAGTGAAAAGTCTGCTACTTTTACTTAGACCAATGTCCCATTCATTTTAGCTGTTTTTCTAGGTTTTGCCCTAATGTGATTTTCCTGTCCCTCTATTTATCTGGCATCTCAAAATTCATATGTAGATTTACTCTTGGCAGGAAATCAGCCAAAGGGGATTTGACCTGCCTTCACAGTCTCTGTTTCTTACTCTCCTTCTGGAAAACTGTCACCACTTGCAAAATTTCACTAGAACTTGGAGCCCAGGACTTTGGTTCTGTGCAAAGCCTGAGCTCAGCGTCATGTTGTTTCCAGTGCATCTGAACCCCAAAAATCATAGTCTGCTGAGTGCTAAGGAGACAGTATGTAGTTTAAGTGCCCATTCTATTGATATGAAGATTTCACTTGTCTTTTTAGGTGCACAGTGAAACTGTGCTGTGAAGAGTTACACACCTCTCTAGCAGTGTATCTGCAAGGAAAGGTCAGCTCATTGTTATCCACAACTTAAGGAGAGGTGAAGTGGTTGACGTTTACTTTGCCAAGGGTGTATTTTAGAGCAGCGGGTGAATATTATATACAGTTGACCCTAGAGTATCGCGGTACCGCAGGTCTGGTTCCCCTCTGCCCTCCCCCGAAGCCCTCCGTCTGCATACATAGGCAGCTCATTAATAAGCACATTTGCTACAAAAGATCATGAAAATCTTGTGCTGTAGAATCCGATCCTGGGGTTCCCTTCAACCCAGGACCTGCTCAGCGGCCAAAAACGTGGTGGGGGGAGGGAGTGGGACGCTGTCGTCTTCCGGACTTCCAGCCAGTCAGCTCATGGGCAGGGAAGGCGAGAGGAGGCTTCGGGTGGCTCCTGTTAACTTCTCATATGTAAAGACTTGCTTTCGTTTTTATACATAATGCCTCTTTCTCACAGCCTAGCTATCTCAGCTATCTAATAATATTAAGGGAATTGTTTCTACTCAAGTTGCAAAACTTCAGCAAGTTTCACTAAGTTTCTCTGAGCTGCAGCTTCTTTTATAATGCAGGAATGCATTGATTCTAATGATGATCTGTTACCTTCTCATTTGAAATGAGAGACTTAGTATCCATAGCAATGAAGTCTAACTTTCAAGAGAGTTAAGATTTCTGCTTTGGTCTGTGACTCCACAGCAGCAAAAATACAAACTTAAAATTAGCCAGTACTTAACCAGTAACTTTTTTGAGCACACCCAGCCAGGGTCCCATGCTCCACCGGAGTTCGACTCGTTGAGACTAGACCTGGGATGCCGGCGGGGTGCAAGGGTGCTCGGAACCGGCTCACTAGTGCTGCCACAGCAACGCTAACCCTAGCTGTTCCTTGGCCTGCCCCGAGTACAGCCCCATCGAGCTCAGTCTGTGACATGGCACAGGAGGGGAAGGGCAGGAGGAGCGAGCGGCACCAGTGGAGGACAGAGGCATGGTGCACCTGGAAGGCTTGCAGCTCCACTCCTCCCTAACCACCTCTGCATGCTGCCCACAGCTGTCTCCCCTTCCCTCTCCTCCTCTCTCTGCAGCTCCTCCCACCCCGCTGCCTGTATCCTGGAGGAGAGCCCCCTGACCTGTCCAGAGTGATATAAGCAGCCTGTGCTGCTGGACCCAGGCCATGTCGCTGATGTGTTCTTTATTCTTTTTTTTTCCCCAAGAGTGCAACAGCACCGAGATAAGGCTTTTCCCCTCTTTTGATTTTGACTGGTGAAACGGTGCCAGCTGTCATCCCTGGGCTCGGCGGAGACAGTGGGCAGGCGTGTGCCATCTCTGTGGCGCACAGGAGACCGGCAAAGGGCTGTGTGCTTTTTTCAAAATCGTCATGCTGATGGCATGGTGCCAGTCACTGTCCCCAGGCCCACCAGAGACAGCGGGGCAGCTGAGTCCACTCCCAGCAAGCCGGGGAGAGTGGGGCAGGTGGTGTGGGCAGAGCAGCATTCTGTGGTGCAGCCACCTGGGACAGGGAGAGAACACAGTGGGTAGGGGTCAGAAAAGAATGCACAGCCCCAGTGTGGACTCACTGCAGCAGCCCTGAGTGCCCCTGCAGCGTTCTGTGCTGTGGCCAGCGCAGGCAGCGCAGTGCGCTGGCACCGTGTGGTGCAATGGACAGTGCTAATTTGCATATTCATGGATGTCTACTTTGAATACTCATGACTCTCAGTTCACGCAGGCACAAATGCCCCTGCAAAATGGACCTCCCCAATCGTGGAAAAATAATACCACAAAGAGGTGAATCCGCGACTGGGGAACCACGAAGTAGAGAAGGTTGACTGTACACATATATGTATACAGAGAAATGCTGCATATTTGCAGTGTGCATATTTGCATATTCAATTAATTGCAGTTGGATTTTCAGCAAGTTGTGTGACTTGTGACTCTGCAAGTGTGCATAACGTCCTGGGGCCCGTATTCTGTGGATGAGAACCATCCTTCACTTTAATGAGGTTCTACAATGTGAGCCACGCTCCCAGGACTGCCCTCCAGACCTTACTAGTGGAGGGTGCATGGCTACAGGTGGGGTGTAATTGAATATTCATGGATTCGGTATCTTCACGGATTTCATAAATCATGGGACCTGCCCAGACCCGTCCCTCGCGACTTCTGGGGGCACTCTGTATATCTATTTCAGAATACAGATTCAGATGATAGTGATCATATGGACTGTTTTGTGGGTTTTTTTATCCCATTTCTGTTTCAGATCTTTAACTCACACTTGAAAGGGCTGAGGGGAGATTTGTTTATGATGGATACTTCTGTGACTTTACAAATCATATGACAGTTTTCTATTTTACTTAAAAGGAAAAGTAATAGCTAGGGTGGACTGATTTTATTGTTAAACTCAAAATGTAACTAATATCCTTGGATATGAACACTAGCTATAATTTTATTTTGATGTCACAAGATGTTCTGGCTTTTGATTTTATGAGATCTTCAAGGTGAAGTGAGCTACAAGGATACCAGCTGAACAGCCAGTTAATAAAATGTTCTGCAAGTACACTGGGTGGGTTAAGTTATAAGGCTGTAACTGTAACATCCTGCCAATGCTAAGTGGTAAAACCTTATTAACAGTAAGAATTAGTTTTGGTTTGTATTTCACACTGGTCAAATGAGCGAAAGGAACAGAAACTTGCAGATCTGCCTGAGTAGAAATTGATGCTAAAAGTCAGTGTGAACCTGTGTACTACAGTTATGGTGAACTGATGGTGTTGAGGTATCATTTATTTCTTTTGCTTGGTTTGAAACTAACCAATTCATTGTGAGATCAAGACAGAATTAAAATCACTGCCTAAGTAGAAAGAAGATATAGAGTCAATATTAATATTCATTGTTACTAAAATAAAAGCAGTGTTCTTCCAGTAAACTTCACTATGGAAGTTTCTATTGTAATCCCAAAGTATCAATTGACTTCGGGATTACATAGTAGTTCTTGTGGTTAAAATACAGTAACACCTCACCCTTCCTGAGGAATGAGTCTCCCATAGTGTCACAAAATGTCTAATTCGCAAACACGAATGATGTGGCCAGCAACCAAGAATGTGGCAATCAAGAATGGTGTGGCCAGCAGGGCAAGGGAAGTTATCCTTTCCCTGTACTCAGCACTGGTTAGGCTGCATCTTGAGTATCATGTCCAGTTCTGGGCTCCTCAACTTAAGAAAGATGTTGAGGTGGTGGAACAAGTTCAGAGAAGGGCAACAAGGATGATTAAGGGGCTGGAAGACAAGCCCTATGAGGAATGGCTTAGGGAGCTGGGTCTGCTTAGTCTGGAAAAGAAGAGGCTCAGGGGTGATTTTATCGTTGTCTCTAACTACCTAAAAGGGGGGTGTAGACAGGCAGTGCTCAGTCTTTTCTCTCTGGCCATTGGAGATATATCGAGTGATCATGGTCTTAAGTTGCAACAAGGGAGGTTTAGACTTGACATTAGGAAAAAGCTTTTCATGGAAAGAGTGATCCAGCATTGAATACGTTGCCCATGGAGGTGGTTGAATTGCTGTCTCTGGAGGTGTTTAAGGGTAGAGTGGATGAGTTGTTGAGGGTCATGATATAAATGTTATAGCTGTTAGGTATTAGTCGGATTATAGGTTGGACTTGATGATCTTCAAGGTCTTTTCCAACCTTATGAACTCTGTGATACTGTGATACTTTGAACATGTGCAGGTCATTAATATGCATGCAGGCCACGCCCATGTCTCCACCCCCAGCCAATCAGGAACACTGGGGAGCATTTTCTGCTCCTCCCCATGGGCTCTCACAGCACAGAGGAGCAAAGGGAAGCATTTCTGAGCCCTCTCTGCCTGGGAAGAGCCTCAGACAATCCCTGGGTTTGTGTTCAGGTACGCTGCTGCTTCCGCATCTGCTGCCGGACTGCTGCCCCTGCTCAGGCTTGCACTGCTGCCACTTGGGGGAAGCTCTGAGCAATGGTGGGCAAGGCGTGTCTCCGGGTTTTGGTCAGCACTTGTGGAGCCTGGGAAACCTTAACTTTGTGACACCCAGGGCCACTTATGGTGGGGCATGGCGTCAGTGTTGGAGTTTCTCTCCGTTTAACATCCGCCAGTTCTGAGAGTGGCAGCGCTGGCTGTATGGACCCATCAGAACACCCCTTCCCCCTGCTGCAGTGGGAGGAGGGCATGGAGGAACATAAACCTCCTTCTGGCGCTGCCCCATCCCAGTACACAGCGCACGCTCCTCTGCTGCCACGGTCAGCCCAGCTCCACTTTCATGGGGCACTTTCCTTGGGGCTAGGTCATTACCAGGTGCTCCGGGTGTGCAGTCCCTGAGCACAGACTGCATTGCTTTCCCCACCTTTAGCCATGGAAACAGTAATGTGCCTGACAGGGGGTCAGTCCCCATNGTGCCACTGGAGCGAGAGGCACTGCGTGCCCTCCCCACGGGGCCAGGCCCATCCTGCCCCACAGGGACTGCTGACACCGCCCCTTGATGAAGCAAAGGCACTGTGCTTGCGTCGGCCAGGAAGCTCCGTGAATCACTGAGGCAGGTCTGCAAAAAAAAGTTCTTGCAAACCATCGAAGTTGCAATAGAGAAGTCTCAATGCCGCGAGGTGTTACTGTAGTCCAACAACACATCATCATGAACCCGTAAATAAATTTCAATACCATAAACTAATCCAATAAAACATTTTATTGTCTTCATTTTGCATTTAGAAAAACAGATGCCATTTTCTGTGTTAAAAGCAAAGCATTCTTATTTATATTTATGCCAAGTGAAAAAAGTGTTCTTTCAGATGGAATTCTCAGGAGTCCAGTTCCTTCCCACTCATATCACTATAATTACTGGGAACCTTAATATGTCCAACACTGGCAATTCACTTCTGTTTCTAAGGGTGTTGTGGTTTGGCCCAGTCTGAATGCCAGGTGCTCACCACGCACTCTATCATTACCCTCAGCAGAACAGGAAAGAGGGGAAAATGAGATCGAAAACAATCTCATGTGTCAAGATAAAGGCAGTTTAATAAAGCAAAAGCAAAGACCAGTCCTTATATGGGACTTACATATGACTTGAGAACAGTGATTGTTTGAAAGACAGACATTGTAATAATGAATACCTTTCCTCTCTTCCGCTTTACATGCTTCTCTTAGCTTTTATTTCTGACCAGATATCAAATGGTATGGAATATTGCTTTGGATAAACTGTCCTGGCTCTCTCCTCTTCCAAGATCTTGCCCATCCCCACCCTACTGGTGAGGGAGGAATGTTGGAGAGACAGCACTGATGCTGTGGGAGCAGTTGCCAAAACATGGGTGTGTTACAAACACCTCTCTAACCACCAATACAAAGCACAGCACTGGGAGGGCTGCTATGGGAAAAATTAACTCCATCTCAGCCAAACCCAAAAGTGGTCCAACACACTAGGTTAGATATTTATTATTATTATTATTATTTAGTAGATAAAAATCTATATAAATCCTCAAGGAGGTAAATGATGATGCCTTTTTGTATAACATTCATATGTAGATGAGCAGATATTTTCCATAAAGATATGCCCAGCAATGACTGGAACACAACTTGATTGGAATCTTCCATGCTGTTGTGATCTTCAAGAACTTAACAGGTCCATTATACAAGCACAATACAATAGTGTTTCTTGCAATAAGTCTGATTTTTATGTGCATTTTTTTGGCTTTCAAATCACTTAACATGTATGTGAAAATATTTTAGAACCCAGGTTCACAGGTTATTCTGAGTTGGAAGAGACCCACAAGATCATCTAGTCCAACTCCCAAGTGAACGCCCACCCAGGGATCAGGCCCACAAGTGTGGAACCATGGGCACCACACTCCATGCATCCAAGCCTCCCACCATCTAGACCATGTCACTGAGCTCCTCATCCAGTCTCCTCTTAAACACCTCCAGGGATGGTGACTCCATCACCTCCCTGGGCAGACCATTCCAATGAGAGATTACTCTCTCTGTGAAAAACCTCTTCCTAACATCCAGTCTAAACCTCCCCTGGCATAGGTTAAGGCCATATCCTCTTGCTCTGGTCTCGTCAGCCTGAGAGAACATTCACACCCCCCTGGCAGCAACCTCCCCTCAGGAAGTTGTAAACAGCAATGAGGTCACCTCTGAGCCTCCTCTTCTCCAGGATGAACAACCCCAGTTCCCACAGTCACTCCCCATAGGGCTTGTCCTCCAGTCCTTTCACCATCCTTGTTGCCCTTCCCTGGACCCTCTCAAGCAGCTCAACATCCTTTTTAAACTGGGGAGCCCAGAACTGGACACAGTACTCAAGATGTGTCTGACCAGCACCTAGTACAGGGGAAGGAGAACTTCCTTGGCCCTCTGAGCCACCTGGGCACTCTGATGGCTCAGACTGAGTTTTCTGTCAATCATTACACCTAAATCCGTATGGGAAAGTCTCCAGCTCTCAATATCTTACATTAATCAATTGCAGTAGTGTCAGATACATGTTTCTCAGATACCCAGAAAGATAATATTGAACTCACTCATTTTATTTTGGTGTCATCTTATTAGTTGGAAGTGTGAATTTCTGGTGGAAAATCTTTCTATTTTGTCACAGATTTAATACAGTTGGGTCTCCTATATTGTGGACCTGCGGTCTTAATCAGGTTCCTGAAAGCCCTACTTCCACATTAAATGGCAGCTCATTAATATGCACATTTGCCCCGCACCCTCAGACGTCTCCCCAGCACTTTTTCAGCACTGTGTTCCTGTGTATCTGTTGCCGTGGTGGCTGTGCCAGGGGTGTGATGAAACGGAGTCACCACGGCTGCAACTGGAATGGGATGAGCAGCTGCACCGCCGCGGCCAGGACAAGCTGCAGCCAGGCTGAGCTGCCACTGCAGCTGTGCAGGTTGATTTGTATATTCATGCTGCCTAATTGAATATTCATGCGTGCCAGGTCGTGCATGCGCAGTTGTGAAAAGGGGCGTCCTTTAATGCTGAAAAATCGTACTGCTAAGATGTGAAGCTGCAATATGGGGGGCTCGAAGTGGAAGAGGTCTGACTGTATAAGTAATACCCATAGAAAAACAGGAAAATAAAATACACTGCAAGATATTTTTAATATTTTCAGTTCAACTCCACAAATGATGCATAAAATATGTATCTAGGAGGTAAGCTGTAACAGTAGCTGTGTTTCCTAACAAGATATTTCTTCCTTTCTTTGGTAAACTTATGATACTGGTTGTAGAAACATGCATCCATTTCCTAAGAAGCAATTAGTGCAACAGCGTCAAGTTACGCATATTTTCTGTAAGCCTTGGTGATGGAGGGAGAAAGGAGACAGGCAAAGGGACAGAACCAAGGAGTACCCTCTTACTTGCTAGTATGCCCTTTCCAAATGCAATTCAATTCTACATTGCCTCTTTATTCGGTGTAGAGTCATATCTGGCCTTCGTAAAATTCATCTTGCAAAAGAATTTTTCATGAAGAACAGAAAATACGTAGTTTACATTAAATGTTTTGACAGTTGAACAGGATGCAGATTAGTAGTATAGAGTGTGATGTGTCTTCACGGAAATGAAACCATGAGGGAGAATAGGCATTCTGTCTGGCTTGAAAAGAGCAGCTGCTTGGCTCCTTTCTGTTGTTAGCCACCTCTTCAGTCACAGCGTGCTTTTGATAATTGGTTTGTGTTTCCTTTTACTGAAATACTTGTTCTGCGCACACATTTCACTCTGATGTGGTTAGTTTCTGAAACTGCTGACGAAACGGCTATGTGATTAAGTAGTTTGTCTTCTATATCATTAAACTCATTCCATCTTTTCTTGTCTACAGTGGTTCATTACTAGGATCTATTTATCATAATGATGTTCAGGTTTCTCAGCACTGTGTTAGGTTTTGTTCTCAAAATAAAAAACTATTTTGCACCCAGAAATGGTCTGTAGCTGACGAGTGTTGGCAAGTGGGTCTAGTGGTGATATATTGAATATCTAGTGGCTTTGGTGTGAAACTGCAGTCACACCCACTGAAAGAGTTAATAAATATGAAGAAGAAATGTCTATTTTCCATTATTAGTGCTTATGAAATCAGATTTTTGATTTGGACAATTAGGAAATATTTAAAACTATCTCACAGATATCTGTGAATTCTTCCATCTGTGATGCAATTAAGTAAGATTAGTCCTCATGGATAAATTTGCTAGGGTTTTGATTAAGAAATTTTACTAGATTAGTAGGCCTTGGTAAATACAGTGCCAAACAGAAATAACTTTTGTCACATCCTTATGTATCTATTTATGTTGCACGAAAGAGTTTGGTGGTGCAATACTCACAAGTTTGCAAACAAGATATTTCAGTTCTGGGATTTTTTGTAAATTCCTTCTGCTGTAATGAATTTAATATGTGAGACTACTTTTACCCTCCTGCCCACATTTTCATGCTGTTGCTAGCGGCAAATGATCTGAAGAAGGAAACTCTAAATGAAACAATTTAAGATTATTTATCTTTATATAGTCCCAGTATGGTGAGGTATTAGCAGTAAGAGGCAGAGCAGTCCAGAATTTACAAGCTGTTTATCCTCCAAAAAGGGTCTGAGGCAAGTATGAAGTGCTAGGGTTAAAGAGTCAGAGAAATTTATTGTAACAGGTGGAATTGAGTTCTGAGAACCTTTTTTTTTCAGGTAGATTCTGGGCCTCAAGTACTTCCTAGAAGAAACCAAGCCTCTTGTAAGCCCTGTAAGAAAGGCTTGGCTTAGGCAGTAAGATTCTGTCCTGCTGGGTTCTTCTGGTATTAAGTCAGTCTGTGGCCATGGCCTGTGAAGGGTAAGCAAATAAGCTGGAATTTTATGAGAGTATGTGGGACAATGTAGGTTACTGTGAAGCAATGGCAAGAGAAGATTCACTTGAAATGTCGGGATCCTACACAACACTGTGTGCAGGGATGCTTATTTTTTCTAACTAGTCTTTTAAGCCAAACATGCTCTGTTCCTCCAGCTAACCTTCTAGTGTGTTATGGCATATGTTCTATTTTTATTTTTTAAGATGTGAAATGATGTCCTTGGCAGTCCTTCCTACAGGTGGTGGAATGAAGGATGTGATTTTCCATGTCTGGAAATTAAATTGTGAGAAAATCACCCAAAGTACAGCTGCACATTCTCAGGTGAAATGATGAAATGTCCTCATACTTAGGCTATGGTCTTTTTGTATAGCTGTGTTCATCTGGCAAACTCTCACTGACTTTGGGGGTGGTTCTGCAGTCAGAGGAAAAGTAGGATTTTCTCTGGACTGTGCTGCATTCTGCACTGCAGTGTGTGGTTGTATTCAGAAGCTGTTTGTTGTTTCTCATTCACCACTTCTGTCTCCATGCAGGAGGGACTGAAAAGGAGATGATTTTGCAGTCAGACACTTATCATCATCTCTTCTTTACTGACAATGAGTTTTGACCAAAACTCCGAGTGCAGAGAGAATGAAGGAGAGGAAAAGTTCTCAGAGCATTGGGGTGAGGGGAGGTTTAAGAGTCAGAGGGCAAACACGTCTCTCTGGAGTTTAAATATCAGGAGACAGAGAAACAGGTTCTCAGCTGTAGTAAAGCAGCATAACTGTTGACTTGCTGGAGCTTTTATAACTTAACTGAGGATGTGTTTTAAGAGCTTTAGTTTTATACTGCTAAGTCGTTACTATGTTTAGATAGGACAACAAAGCAAATGTACTTTGAAGGTCATAAGGAATTAAAGATCCTTCTATATTAGTAAATATTCTGCTTAGACTATTTCTCATTATCTTGTTTAAACATTGTGGATGACATTTCAAGTCCCTCAGTGTCGTGTTATAAGTCCTTCTGAAAACCAAAGAAGAATTTTGAATTGCAATAGATTTGTTCCTTGTGCTGGTTTCCCAAAACCAGTGAACTGATGATGGGACAAGGCCTTTCTGTAAATCAGACGAAAATATGGAAGTACTCTTTGCTTGTCAATTCATCATAACTCTATGACAAGTACAGTAAGCCCCTGGTTATTCACATTGAGCATCTTTGGGGGTTCAATTTTTTGTGATTCATTTTTCACTGAAAAAGCAGAATCCACGCATGCTCAGATAACGCAGCAAAGAAAGACAGCTCATGAATATGTAAACAAGAACATGAGTATGCATGTAAGCCCCGCCCACTACCCCATACCCCACAGCCCCTGGGCTCTGGGGAGCTGCTCCTGGGGTGGCCGCCATGGAGGCAGTGGGAACCTGGGGCTCCCTTCACTGCACTGCAGCCAGCCCTGCCTCTGGGCTTGGCCATCGCTGCTGCACTCTGCTCTGACTGCTCCACTGTGACTGCTCCACTCGGCTCTGCTTCGACCACTGTGAGAGCTGGGGCTGGCCACGGCTAGCTAGAACTAAACTGCCCCTTACCTCCTATCTCCCTCTGTCTTCCATTGGCTGTGGTACGTCATTGGCTACCGCAGCTGCCACTCACACCTGCACTGGCCCAGGAGCGGTGGGGGCTGCCGAGGCGTAGCCCAGCCGAGCTGTTGGCACAGGCCGCCTCCCCCACAGTGTAGCCCAGCCAATTTCTCAGTACAGGACACCTCCATGGACCCTCCATGTACCCCAGACAAGCTCTTGGCACAGGATGCCTGCCGCCTTCAATGTAGCCCAGCTGAGCTCTTGACAAAGGATGCCTCCCACCCCAGCGAAGCCTACTGCTCAATCTCCGACCACTTGTGGGGGAGAGAGTGGAATGGATGACCAGATTCCCCTCTCAGCCCTGAGCGCCTCAGAGCCCTGCATGCCCAGAGTCCTGCACCTCCCAGGTTCAAACACAGTTTGCATTTTTGCCAATTCCTCCATTGGCCGCCATATTGGGGTGGGCAAATCTGCAAACCTGCCTGATACAACATCAAAACGGTCTATGAGCTCCCTACATTCTACCCAGAGGGACGCACAGTCCCACGTTGGGTCCTCAACCTGCTGCCACTGCGTGGAGGTTTGGCAGAGCCTCACAGTCTGTCAGAAGCACAGCACTGACGCTGCAGCAGCAGAAGCCCAGGACTCCCCACGCTGGCAGCGCAGGTGCAGGGAGCCCCCCCAGTTCTCAAGGACTCCTCATCTGGGAAGGAGTAAAAGGCATTTCCTTCATTTTCCTGAGCCAGAACAGGGCATGGAGTGGACCTGGGAATGCCCTCCAAAGCTCTGGAACTGAGGGGGTTGGGGTGATGGGCAGGACTTAATTGCATATTCATGAGTTTACTCTCCTCATGAATTGCAGGCTTTGCGGTACCTGGACCTGTAGGCCCATGGAACCTGGGGGCTCACTGTATTTCAGTTAACAGTGTTAACTATTTCAGCTACCCATGGGTCTAATGAGTGTGGTTTTGCAAGTGCATACCCTATGCATTAATGTAAAAGAAGAATAAAGAACAGTCACCTACACATTCTCCCATTGCTTACAAACATTTTCATGTGCACAATCCTCATTTGTGGAATTGTAATGGTTGACTTCTTAAGACAATGGTATAAGTTGCTTATGTGAAATTCCTCAGTTTTGATGATGGGATCCTTTGCTATGATTTCTAAGGCCATGCCTGGTGCAGGATGTGTATTTCCACTTCTTCCTAAGGCTGGTTAGGCCTGAGTTGAACGTGCTAGTGTCATGTTGCGTCTGATATTTTCTAGGCTGATGATCTTCTGTATCAACTAGATGTGACTGCTTTTGCAGCTCATCATGTGACAATACTGAATCAGCTTCCAAATGATGTTCAAAACTCCATGTGTAGTAGGAATTTTTTAGAGGAGAGAGGGCACAAAGAAGCATTCACTCTGCTACAATACTTCGGGACTTTTTGAGGTAACCATTTCGACCTTGAATCTAGCTAAAGAAAGAAAGGAACAGACATAAGTGTGATGAAGAATGTGGAAAGTCCAGTTGGGTGCCCCTAGGGTATGCTTCAATCAAGGAGTGAGATAAAGCTGATGGACTTAGTGTAGTAACCAATGTTAGAGTAGTATCAAGCGTGTGATAGGCTTGTGTGGCATGTGTGTACAAGGACATTGAGGGGATAAAGGGGCTAGTTTGTTTACAATAAACTGAGCTTTCACCAGACTTCTATGAAGACTCCTGACTGACTCCTGCCTGGCTCTTCACAACATCCATGTGTTATTTGCATCTATTGGGGCATCAAGGAATGATTTTGACTGAGAAGCAATGCAGTGTAGTAACCTGCTGACTGTTAGAGAGTTTCCTTGCAGCTCTGTATTGGTCTGTGGTGCTCTTGGGCTACACCATACACAACAATTTTCCTTGCTATTAAGCCTCCTTCTTTCTGGTGCTATTCATGAACAAAAAGACCAAGTCATTGCTACACAGGCATATTCATGCCTCTGAAGGCTCTTAATAATTTACGACATGCAATTTAATGTTGGAAGAAATCGTGGATGTATTAAAATATGCTTGGAAAAAATCGTGTGATGGATGATCTTGAGATGATCTTGAGCACTTGGTCCACTTCTAAGATACTTCTGACAGAACTATTAGAGTAATTTACTTAAAAAAACAGAAAAGAATTTTAGCTGTAAATCCCTCCCATTTGAAATTCTTTTTATAGATCAAAGAAAACATACAGACAAGCAAAATATGTAAATATTTTGAAAAAATACCTGACTTGAATGTGATCTTGAAACAGTGAAATAAATCCAGAAAACTCCACTCAAAAAACCCTGTGACTTAAACTATTAATCAAATTTCAGTCAGTGTTGTGGATAGTTTTGGATGACCACAAAACCTAAATCTCAAGCTCTTCTTTCAAAGTCCTTACAAACACTGAATGGCCAGAACATAAGGAATTCAGAGTTGTAAACTCATGTTCCAAAATATTGACAAAAATTGTGTACATTTTAATACCTTGAGAAGGACCAAAGCCTGAAAATTATTTTTNCATCCTCTTACGCTCATGAAGAAACCACATACAGGTAATGGGAGGACATAGGTTGCCCACATTCACTTATGTTGGTCACACATGACTTCTTACCTTCGCACTTCCTTTTAGGACGGGGTTCATCTGGTCTGTTTTGGAAACTATGATTCAGAAGATTTTTTTTTCACCCTTGAGTGGTTGGCCTAGCTGTGTCATTGTCAGTAACTTACCCAGCCAGAGAAGCTAATGGTCAATAACTTCAAGGAAAAGCGCTTCAAAGTTCTCATGTTACTGTGTGCCTAAAAGACTCATGGGTTTACTTAACATTGACACAGTATTGAATGATACAGGAAGTCTATGGCAGAACAGTGAAGTAAATACAGCTCTCAACAGCATCAGTTCTGACTTCAGTTCAAATTAATTTGCTTCTACTGAGGGAGATTCTTGTCTAACCAGATTCATGAATTTTGTATGTTCTTTGAGCTACTGGACTGGGGTATCTTCTTGCCTTCAGTGTCTAGCTCACAAGGTCTACTACAAATGCAGACAAGCTCAGTACACAATTCCTCTAAATGCATTAGTGGGATCACTGTTGAAAAGTCTCCTTAACAGTAATAATCGAGCAGCTAGAGACATTATCTCATTATTTTTGGACCAGCTGCAAGCTGTCTGCAAGGCAGACAGATGGAAAGATGCAGCC
>WEKX01005355.1:17865-29638 GCA_013390025.1 Pitta sordida | reverse complement strand
TCTGTGATTCTGTGATTCTGTGTCTTCAAACACAGTTTGAAGGCCTGTGAGCCCGAAGAAGTGAAGACTAAGGCTAAGAAAGACACTTGTGTTCTCTGTCACCAAAATACCCACCCCATTCAGCCCTTGTGGTTTACCACCATCATAAGACAGTAAGATTTGGATCCATCTGGTTAAAGGATAGCCACATGTGTCATGTGGTCAACAGTGAATACAGAAAAATAGACGCTTGTTAACTTATTGAATCTTCCAATTATCACTCCTAAGAAAAGGGTGGTCAAGGAGGAAAAGAAGTAGCATACAGTCTGAAAATAAGCAAAGAGTAAGGAGAACATTGGAACTCCCATAAACAAATGTCACTGAACAAGTGCAAAGCCCTGTCTATACCCTGCAACAGAACTGGAGGCTGAAGCATCTCTTTTCTTTCCACACACTCAGTCTAGTTTCTAACTCACGGGACTCCATTTCCAGAAAGATCCATCTGTTACCAAACCCTGCTTTTTGCTTAATATTTCTCATTCTAAATCTACAGAAAAGTTCTAGTTCCCCTTTTTTGCTTGTGATACTTATTCCTGCATGCTGCTGCCCATGGCAGTTCCCCATTTGCTGATAAATGTGTCTTCTCCTGGTTGATTCAATTCCTTTTGCCTCTTGGTACCTCATAGGGGTGGGGGGATAGATTACACCTCACAGCAAAGGACGATTAATAAATTATAGTTTTTATATGCATCACTATTTCTAGAGGAGTAACTGGGGTACTTTTCTCCCAGTCTGATTCTCCTTAGTCTACCCTCATGTGATTTTCTTTATAGGTGCAAGATGAAGTGCAGTGGCTCAAAGGGCCTTTTATTTAAAAACGATGTAAAGAACAAAAGATCCCAGACCGTCTCTGCTCCACTGCAATTTAAAGGAACCTCAGTCTGCAAAACTACTTGACAGTAATGAAGCTGTGATGTATTCTAACTTCAGTTTGGCCTATGAAACTGCAAGTTCACCACGAGGAAAGGATTTCTTCATAAATGTGACCAGGAAGCCCTCACAGAACAAACACTGACTCTTCAGCTTTGTGACCAATGTTATGCATAGAAGCATCCTCCTAATCCAGTTGGAAATGAAAGGCAGGAAGATGCTGTGTGTAATGAATACATAATAATTCACGAAATCAGTCTTCTTTGCTTCTTTTTTGGTATTATGAGAAGAGTTTCTTTTTTCATTCCATCTGCCAGCTGTATGAACAAATGTAATTGCACACACAGATGCAATCAAATGATGGCAACAAAACACAGAACAGAAGAGATATGTCAATACACATGGAAAACTTTGTAATAGATCATTTTTTATTCTCTTTGCTCAGAAATTATTAATAATGAACCATGTGACTTTTCCAGTAGTTTCATTCAAGTAGTTTCATTTCTGTTCTTTCCAAGTTGTTTATTTCTGCTGTAAGACATTAAATAATTCCAAGGGAAGTTAATTTGATACTTCATTTACCTCATAAAGCTACTTTATATAAATGACGACCAGATGCCATTCACTCATAGAAGTTAACACCTACACTGAAAAGCAAAATGAAAACAATAATCTTATTAGTATCTCTTTAGCAATGACTCAATATGCTGTGCATTTCCCATCAACTTTTATTATGCTCTCAAGTGTCCTGAGAACATTGTATGTCTAGATGTTTATTTAATCAGGCAGCAGTTCTTTGCAACATCTCAAAATTTCCATTAGGATTCCTCCTTGAATTTGTGATGTATACATATCTAATGTCTTGTTCAGCTGACTTTGTTTTCCTTTTACTGGTCAAATCAAGTCATTGATTTGGGTATTAACTACTTGGAAAAAATTATTTCATACATGAAGCTGATGTTCCTTTTACTTTGATAGACTTGCATCCATCAAAAACAATGGTAAATTTACATTTTTCCTACAAGTTTCTAACTATTTTTGTGTCCACAATTGTCATTTCATTGGTAGTTAAAAGTCCTCTTCCAGGGTCTTCGATGGTGAAGTCACGACTAATGTGAATTTACAAAAAATACGTGCTTATCTAGCCTAGGGCACAAGCTTCTGGCATTTGGGGAGTGTTTTCACTGTATAGATCTGGGCACCTGCAGGTTGCATCCAGTAGGAACAGTCTCGATTGGATTTTTGCATGGTTCATGGTTATAGCCTTGCACTCAAAAACTATTACTTACAGCTGGATTCAGAAGCATGTTTTCTGCTTACAGTGTAGTAGCAAGAAAAAAAGCACAAATGTGCTGTGTGGGGAGCTAATGAAAGTTTTACGTCTGATACTGTCTGGGTTAGGAATTGATTCGCAGAGCTTCAAAACTGTGATCCCAAGCTTTTTGTTGATGTATGTGGGGATAATCTCTGGCTTCAAGGGTTCTTAAGCAGAACAAGTGCTGAGAGGGAAATATCTGATAAATCAGGATAATGTAATTTTAAGGGCTGGTATCTCATTACTTGCTATGGCTCTTAGAATTCAAGCCAGGCCTGGGGAACTGAAAGATATCAGATCTCAGAACTAATCGTGTTTTCTTGTCTTCCTTCTATATCAGTAAGTGTTGCCTTCTGTTGCTGTTATTACAGTAAGCAAATTAAATAGGTTTTCCTTCCTGACATTGATAAGCAGAGATGTGGGTTGGAGGGCACGGTGACTTCCAGTCTTTGGTCAGAACTATGGAAAAAAGAAAATTATGTGCATCTAAATGAGTAGCTTCTCTATCATCAGGATGTAATTAACATATCTCTAGTAACAATACATATGAAATGCAGCAAAGCTTTACAGTTTACTTCTGTGCCCATGCACCTTTATGCCTGTGAAAATCTTTACACTAAATTGCTTTCAGACAGCTTTCAAAAGCTATGTATAGCATTGCTGTCAGCTCTGTCAGTATTGTGTTCTTTGTTCAATCACTTTTTTGGGGAGGTCTTCTACAACCAAGTTGTAACATGATGTGCTGATTCATTGCCGTGTTTCTAGTCCACATGGAGGATGTACTCAAACATGTCAGCTTGGTTTGCTTCTGTTATCCTTTTATTGCGGGTTTTTCTCCCCTTGTTCATGGTGATATATCTCTTCTATTATCTTCATTTAATTACAGTCACAGAAATCTGTCTACATTCCTACTGTAAGTGTTAATTAACAAATCTTTCCAACTACTCAACAGATGAAAAGTGTATTTAAAGTTATATTAATTTCTGTCTTCCTCTCTCTTTAACATTTTTTTGGTAAAAGTGTGAAAAAGCCCTCCACTTCATATAAATCCTTATGGGTAGCTAAAATCAATGTCAAACTGATTTAATTTGCAAACATATTTCGATCCCTAATTGTTTAATGGTAGTATTTTTTAGTACCTGAGGTTCATCCTATCGAAATATTGCATCAGAAGCTAAACGCTGTTAAACTAAAATAACAATTGAAAAGCATAAATTCTTACAAACATTAAGATTTTGGAAAACCAGAAACAAATCCCAGACCTCTTCTTTTTCTCCAGAATGAGTTTAAGAGGAGCAGCAGCTGTGTTAGCTTCCCCTACTGCCTGCAAATGTGATTACATCTGAGTCAGAAGGACCATGTGTCAAGGAAATAAGAAATTTCAAGCTCTCTGATGAAAACTACAACTCATGTGCAAAATATTAGAAACAGGGAGCTAAAACAACATACGCCTTAAGAATGTGCTTCAGTTAACAGCTGCCTCGTGATTACCCATCATCCTAAGTTTGAAAATAATCATGCAGTTTTCTTGAAGCAAATTGTATTTTTGCAGACTTTTTTCTCACTCTCTTACCACTGGAGGTTTCAATTACAAAATCGTGAGTGATTGGGTTTTTTCTGAAGCTGAACTTTGACATTTTTTATGCCAATGTACTTTCAACCAACCTTGAAGAGTTGTGCAGCTGTGTCACCACTAAATACAATCTCAGAGTTACGTGTGACAAATTGTTCCATTTGCACTGTGACCACAATACTAGAAATTTTCCTTAAAAATTAAATATAAAGAAACTTTTTTCTATAGTATTTTCTAAAACAAGCACATAAAGGCAAGGGAAAGCAATCTCACATTCAGGTTTCATTATAAAAGAAATTATGCATTCCATGTTGCAAACAATCTTTGGTACTTTGAATTTCTTAAGTCAATCTTTCTATTTCAGGAAACTGGTGAAAATACAGGCTAGAGGATTAAGCCCTAGCCCTCATGAACTTGAAAGGAAGATTTGCCTTCCTCCTAGGATTTCCAGAGTGAGGCATATGTCACCTACTCTCAATGACTGCAACTGAGATAGTCAAGTAAATAGGAGAGGAAGGCACTCGATAAGACTGATGTGAAAAAATTGTTTTAGAATGAAATTATTTATGTTATCACAGAATTGTAAATTTCTTATTGATTATAAGGATATCCTTGAAAAATTTATTCATATGCAAGTGCCTGACAGGTAGATATATCTATTTGGAAAGATGAATCTCTGCCAGATTCTCAATTGGATTTTAATATCTATAATGGGATAATAATTTTCTATATAAAAGCAAAATAAGAAAGTACCTAACTTCTATAATCTAGTAGGAAGACTGTGTACCAGGAGAGTTTAACTGAAGTCTTTTCTGCAGTTAATTTTTACTTTCTGGTTCAAAATGAAATACCCATAGAAAAAGAGACAATAAAGCCTGATTGCACAAATCTGCCTACCTGTTTGGTAGCTAATTATGACCCTTGTGAAAACTTGTGCAGGAGAAAGAAGTAATCTGAAATTCTTGGTTCAACTCACACACTGCAGGGAGAAGGGTAAGATGTTTCACAGAGACCCAATGCCCACAGCAGACTGTCACAGCCTCTCTCTCTGAGACAACACTTGAGTCTGAGTCAAGAGATGAACTTGGGATCTGTGCGAAGTATCTGGACTGATTTCTGTATTTGTGCAGTGGAAGATGTTCACATGATCTGAGGGGAGGAAAATTTTTATTGAAGCAGTATTCCACCATCGTATGTCAAAGCCTTTACATGCCTTTCCACAGGGAAAATAATTCCTCCATCACTCTACTTAATGGAGATATCCTAGACACCTTAGTATAACTCAAATATCATTAGAAATTTTTTTCCTGTGGTCTACGCTGAGTTTCAGGAACTGAATCAACCTCTAATGGTGGCATCCATTAATAAACATAAATTTAATATTATACAAGTAGCTGTCAACACACATAAGGGGTATTTAAATCTTCATTATACTTAAAGAGGATCACAGAACCACAGAATGTCATGGGTTGGGAGGAAACTTAAAGATCATGTCATTCCAACACCCCTTCTACTAGACCCCATCCAACCGGGCCCTGAACTCTCCCAGAGACGAAGCACCCACAGCTTTTCTGGTCAACCTGTTTCTTACCACCTTCACAGTAAATACTTTCTTCCTAGTCTAATCTAAACCTACTCTTTAGCTTGAAGCCATTACACCTTGCCCTGTCCCTACAAGTCCTTGTAAAAAGTCTCTTCTCATTTTTCTTGTAGGCTCCCTTCAGTCACTGGAAGGCCAAAAGGGGGTCCCCTCTGGCAACTTTTGAACTTGCTGTCTCATTTCAATTAAGAGTGGAGCTCTCATGGAGCATCCCCTAAAAACTGTAAGCTGAGGAAAGGAGATAGCAAGATTGAAAATTCATAAGTTTTCTCCCAATAATTCTCTAACCTGTTTGTAGAATACAGTATTAAAAATGGCATCTTGTCTTCCAAAATTGTCTGTGAGATTTTTAGAGACAGGCACAGGTAGTCAAATATATTAGCATCATTTGATTTAAAGGGCAATAGACTAAGAGGTATGAACCCATAGGAAATGAAGTTACGTTAATTTATAATTGTTGTTGTAACTGAAGAGCATGTGATTGACATTATAATTTTAATGACTGCAAACATTAATGCAAATAAATGATGTTGCAGCTGAAGAGCATGTGATTGACATTATAATTCTAATGACTGCAAACATTAATGTAAATAAACCATCAATTTACATTGGAAGTAGATGAACAGGAAAACTTACACATTTAGGGAGTACTGTCCATTTATTAATTTAAAAGGAGATGTCCAAAGTATCTTGCTGAGAGTCAGTTCTAGTTTCCATTGATGTATATACAAACTTTTAAAGTGGACTTCTCCATTCCAGAACTGATTTCTCTAAATATTTTCAAAGGCAGAAAAATTTCACACTTCTCTGAATGCCACTTGACTGCAAGTAAAAATGTTAACAGCTTGTAAGACTGCTAATTAGATCATCACAAAATATATTGGTTTTCTTTAGTACTAACTTATCCAGAAGATAAAAAATAATCTGTTATGAAAAGCTGAAGATTTTATTTCTATCTCCACGTCTGAGTGCGGAATCTTAAAACTCAGAATTCAGTTTTAGTTCATATAATGCCACTTTTTATGTTACACATCTTTTTGCCAAAATCTTGTATACTTCTGTGTTCCCGAGTCACTTAATCACTGCCAGACTTGTTAGGTTTGCACTGGAAAATAAAATTTTATTTCTGCCCTTTCTTCATTCAACTTTTCTTGACACAAAACAATCCTACAAACAGGACTCCATATGCAATGAATAAAATTAACACAAGACATCCATTATGACATAGATATGTATATAAATGTCCACATTTGTGTGACCCAAATAATTGTGACTTGGCCTTTGTAGCTCTATATGCACACAAAAACGGGGACACAAATTGTAATTAGTTTTTGAGCAGATGATTCATTTATAAATTTTCTCTTTAGATGTTTGTCTCTATAGTGCCACAAAGGGAGGGGTAAAGATATGACAACTTTGCTTTCTCCATGAGAAAGGGTTAAAACTTGAATTACGGAAGTAGCTATGCTTAAATTTTAGGTATTTAGTCAGATCTGCTTAATAGCATTTCATATACTGTTGATGCAATTAGGTAAAATGTCACAAAGGTCTCAAGGAAAAGATGCTGTCTGTGTCATTTCTTTTACTGAGATTTGCAGGCAGGATCTTCCTTTGGAGGCCTCCACAAGTATCCACCTCTGCTCATTGGTCTTTATATATCTCTGTGGGGTTTTACATGGTGTAATCACACACACATGGCATAGGCACTCCCACAGATACTACCTGTTCTCTCTCAGTGCCAAAAACTCACATAGAGGTTCAAGTCACAGAATTCACAGAATCACAGAATAAGGTTGGAAGGGGCCACAATGAGAGTCACCTCCTTACTCAAGCAGGGTCATCTTAGAGCACATTGACAGGTTTAAGTCCAGGTGGTTCTCAAACATCTCCGATGAGGGAGACTCCACAATCTTTCTGTGCAATCTGTTCCGGTGCTCATTCACCTGCACTGTAAAGAAATTCTTCCCCATATTCAGGCGGAACTTCCTGTGCATCATTTTCTGCCTGTTACCTCTTGTCCTATTGCTGGGCACCACTGAGAAGAGCCTGGCTCTCTCCTCTTGACATCAGCCCTTCAGATACTGATGGACACTGATGAGGTTACTTCTCACGTGTCTGAACAGGGCCAACTGTCTCAGCCTTTCATAAGAGATTGCTCCAGTCCATTAATCATCTTCATAGCCTTCTGCTGGACCTGCTCCAGGAGCTCCATGTCTCTCTTGTACTGAGTGGCCCAGAACTGGACAAAGCTCTCCAGAAATCCCTCACTTGGGCTGATCACCTCCCTAGACCAGCTGACAATGCTCTTCCTAGTGCACCCCAGGATACCCATTGGCCTTCTTGTCTACAAAGGCACAAAGATGGCTCATGGACAGCTTGTTGTCCACCAGCACCGCCAGGTCCTTCACAGATCTGCTGCTTAGCATGTTAACCTCCTGCTGCATGATTACCTATCAGTTAAACTGGGATGCCGCATCTCTGCTCAAGACATAGCAGCAAGTAAATTTGTATGAAATGAAGCTGGTGGAAAAGAAAAATGTCATATTTCAGAAACAGTTTGACAAATCCTGTTTCAGTGTCTACGTGATACAGTTAAGGTACACAAGGGTTCAGCTCACCACAGCTCCCACTGGTTTTCCTGTTTTAGGGGGTTTGAAAACCTGGCTAACTTCTCTTGAAGTTAAGAATTTAATTCCGGCCTATTTCTTTTAAATGGGACCCAAGATCTTCTGAAAACTTGACAGCAGTTGCTCATGTCAACTACTCTGAAATCTGCATCTTAGTATCTGGAAACTATTAAAAGCTTATCTTGTTCTTCTTATCACTTACTTTCCCTAGTAAAAAGATTGATGCTCGATTTCAGTCTACCTCGGGTAATTTTAACTGTCTGATGAAACAGCACTCTTCACATAGCTAAAGGACTGTCTTACCTGTGTAGTCAGTGGAGCCAGGCAAGTCCTTTAAAAATTGTCTTTTATTTATCTGACATTTATCATGGACATAAATGAAAAGTACAGTCTTGAAGATTTTGAGTAACTCACTTTATTAAACTGACAGACAGTATTATTGGCAGGTGCTTTTCATCTACATTGTATCAGAGTGGGAATTGAAAGCATTTGTGGAATATTGGAAGGGTTTCCTCATTAATTACTCAAATTGTATTCAAGTACACAGGGAAATTCTCAAAACCAATTAGAACTTTTAGAAGACATATTAAATATTTCCATTAATTTATCTAACTAGCTAAAAAATTGTTTATTTTTAAAATGCATGCGTTGGAAGTGCCAATGAGGGAATTATTTTAAATGCCAAAATTCTTTGTTTTGTATCTAATTAATCATTCACATTTTAATGCTCAGAGGGCATAGTACATGTGTAGAGGGGCTGTTTCCTCAATACACTAATACTAAGTTATTTCCAGTTCGATTTTTATTATGTAAGTCACTTTACTAACATATACAACTCAGCAACTTAACCTGCACTTTGTAAGCATTTTTGTTGCTTTTCCTCAGTAGAAATTAATCTCTTTTCATGAAGAAACACTAAGTGTTATGGAAAGTGTTACTCAAACTTTGTTTTAATGACCACTTTTCTTTACACATCAGACTTTAAGACATATAATTGTGATTTTACTTTAAATCGTATGTGGATATTTTGGTCTACTTGAGTACTTTTAAAAACGATTCTACTGAAACATTTGAAATAGAGATATCAAAAATATCCCTAAAAATATTATCCATCACATAAGAAAAAAAATTGGGTCTTCCACAAATATCAGTGCCATTATCTCACCTGAACAGTACTACCAAGGTAGGCATTGCTTATGAATATTGTGACTTGGGCCCTGAAAATTAAAAGATCTTTCTCGCAAAGATAAATATTTTTTTATTTGCAACTTAATTTTTTCATGTTCAGATTTTCAGTCTATCTGCAAGAAACAGAAGGGTATATCTTTGAGAAGGCGTATTCCTTGAATATGAGAAAAGGATTGCAGGACCTAGGTCTTCAAGAATATCAAATATCCTGAAAGTTGAAAACACAAAAATTGCAAAAATTGAGCCACAAAAAAATGGGAAGATAACATTCATGAGGTCTAACCTAGGCATACTGCATCAAAAACTGATTACACAATGGAAAGTACGGTATTGGTCAGACGTAAAGTGCTTTAAACACACAATGACAACAAAATTAATTCTCTCTAGCTCCTTCAGCTATTACAGCTACACTGTCTTCAGAAAAGGTTCTGTTTATTAAGTTATTCCCCATTTATAACTATTTTTCTTTTTTTTCTGAGTATTTATCAATACAATTGGACTTCCGTGCTTACACATGCTGCTGTTGTGATTTATATATCTTATGTTAATCTGTATTAAATGGCATATTTTTATATTTATATGGAAACATACGGCCTAAGGCAAGAATATACATTATTTAGGAAACCTGAATAATTTCTAGAAGCTTTCCATCTTCTCAGTGGACTTGTGACGGTTAAAATGACTGTACTGTATTATGAAATTGTGAGGTTTAAGAGTAGGATGGATGAGGCAATTAGTGCCATGGTTTAGACAATGAGTTGGTGTTGGGTTATAGGTTGGACTTGATGATCTCCAAGGTCTCTTCTAACGTTGCTAATACTGTGATACTGTGAATGCTTGCTCTAAAAAAAAAGCATTCTTGTGTGCAATTTACACTGTTAGATAATGTTCCATGAGTCATATGCAGATGAGCTTTTAGTGCAGAGACTCAGCTAGAAAAAAGTAAACGAGCATATGTGGCTATTTGCTGATAATTTTTTTTTTCTGATCCCATAAACATTATTATCTCCTTATTCACATTTGTCAAATGCAACAGAAACATGTGCTCTTCAGTGGTGATAACAAATTGTTAGAACAAGACGTGAATCATATCTGAATTTCTTGGTTTAGAAAGTTATGTACCAGACTGTAAAGAGAATATTTTAAATGATTGTATTTTTCAAAGTTGCTTTAATTATTTTTTAATATTTTTTTGCCAGAGCAGGTTGGATGCAGGATGCATCCAAGAATTGATGTGGTCTTGGTCAACATAACGCTAATTTTCACTTTAAAATATGTACTTGTCTGTCCATAAAAAAAGTTCTGTTATAGAACAAATTATTTGCTTTCTTTCTTACCTCTGTTCCTTGTGCTATACAGCTGTTGCCAGAAACACATTTTATGACAAAGCACTTGTAAACTGGAAAAACCACTGTTTTCATTGGTAATTATCATCTTGGTTTAAATGTTGCAAGACTGAAAGGACAGTTGCACTTACTTTAGTAATATAAAAGAGTTGTAGCATCATTTGGCTCCTTTGAAAGGAAGAAGAGCTTTTCTCCAAATTTCTGCTAGCTCTTCAAAAGAAACCCATTATTTATGTAGACAATAAAGAGTAATGGTGTTATGTTATATTATCTTTGTGTGTACCCCTGAGCTCAAAAAAGAGTGGTTTGGCATTCAAGCTACGATAAAAGCTCAAGGCTGGATTGCTGAACAGAACATGACCAACAGAGTAAGTAACAAGGAACAGGCTAAAAGCCCAATTAGCAATAGGTGCATGCTTCCCTTTTAGTGATAGTAAAATAAGGTGCACACACACACATACCGAGGATGCCAAAGCAATTAATTCTGCATCGCCAGTTCTGAGGTAGATGCCAATACATCTGTTTGATTTGCATGTATGTTTGGAACTTTGGAGAGCAATAGCTAGCACAGTGTAAAACATTAATGACCTTTGTCCTAAAGGAATTGAATGTTTCATTATGCAGATATATGAGTCCATTGTAAAACACAGATCTAGTCGAAGTGGTTTGGTAACTTCTAGAGATTAGAATCTATCAGTTACAGAAAATGATCATGTAAAACTGTAAAGAATACATTTTCTAAGCTGTGACACTTCACTCTTCTGTATTTACAGCTGGACCACGTTAAATTTTCCTCCTGACTGTTCCTATCCTAATGTTCTTGCATGTTACTTAAGACCTGTTTTCCTTTAACACTTTTAATTAGAGTTGTAAGTATCTTGTAGCTATAGCAAAGTCAACAAAGTGAGAAAGTACTCTAGTTGCACAGTAAAGAACAGGATTTATGTGTTAGCATAGAGAATATATTTCAGAAGAAATCAAGTCCCATTTAAACAAAAGTAAGCAAAAATTATTTAAGTGGTTCATTAAAAAAATTAGTGATGCCTTTTCATGACTGTTGCCACTGAAAATGTCTAAAACTTAATCCGAGCACTAGACAGCATTAGTCAAATCATCCTTTTTTTGACTTGTACTGTAACAAAGTCAGGATTAAGCAAGGTGACCTGCTATCCTAAGGCAGTTACTATTCTCCTGCAGGAGCTAATCCACAAGGAA
>WEKX01005355.1:3371-16824 GCA_013390025.1 Pitta sordida | reverse complement strand
TAGGTATTATCAGGTAGTTATAAAACCAGTGATAAATTGTAAGTAATTAATATCTGATACCGCTTTCAACAACAGCTTTTTGAGAGGATATTTAGGTAATTTAAATTGTCTCCAGTTAATACATATGATATGATCTTAAAGTGGGAATTCCATGAATGTTTAAGGGTTTGTTTTTGTTTCAGTATGTCTTTTCAAGAGGAGAACCATCCTAATGAGCAATGCAATGCTTCCTTCAGGTACCTCAGCCAGGGAGCTGCACAGAACAGTAAAGGAGCCAGAACAGACAGGGCAATTTTGTTGTAATAGATTTCAGCACTTAAATTCCAGTACCTTATCAAGGTACTAAAAAAAAAATTGCTTCAACTCCCTGAGGTGCAGAAACACTTGCTGTGCACACATATCAACCAGAATAAGACCCTTCTACCCACTTCAGGACTGAGCTCCATCAAACTTTTCCCAGTTGCTGCTCCCTGATATTTCAGTGGTGGGTCATCAGCTTATCAGCTTGCTTGACTGCAGTTAGTTTTGAAGGCTTTGAAGACAGAGTTCAGGTTTTTTTGCCATTTGCAGCTAGACCAATTTTCTAAAATGTTGATTTTTAACTCATCTAAATAGATAAATGTCTGGCTTCAAGGTAAGTGACACTTGATTCATAGCTTTGTACAATGTCGTTCCCTTGAAAGGAACTGCAGGAAATGGGAATATCAAGGATAATTGCTTTGCAATGGGTTTCAGCTCTCAGCTCAACTCTTTTTCAAGATTTAAAACTAAAGATTAAGCCTAAAGGGTATAGGAAAGAAAAGACACTCCTAACAGTGAAACAGTAGAAACGCTCTTCTCCTCCTCTTCTTCCTCACATCTCAAGAGTAGCTTCCAACATACATGCAAGGCTGTGTCATGTGAGCATTTGGGTCAAAAATCACTCCTGTATAGAGTCAGTGACAGACAGAGAATTAATTTTTTTACTGGAGGTCTTTGATAAAGCAAATGAAAGAAATAAAACTGGAAATAGAGCTAGGTTTTAATTGCTCTAATAGTCTTCTGGAAAGCTGTTCTTGGTGGAATAATAAATGACTACATAACTATAGTTAATTAGTAATCTTTTAGTTCATTTTCTTTCAAAGCCAGCCTACTGGTAGGAGGTAGGCAGCATTGACAGCAAGCAGAAGTGTTCCCTTTTTGTGCATAACACAGTAAGATTGCTCCTTTATCCCTTGCATCCTATTACCCTGATGAACCATTAGGAAAAAGAGATCTTTCTATGAGAAACTATCCAGCTCCACTGTGAAAAGCAGCACAGACTGCAGCTTGCACTCCTTTAACTTTTCAAGGCTAGAGTGGACTGTATCTATTGCAATTATATCTCAGCGAAAAGGGGCCTTAGAAAAACATGTTGTAAAACTTGCCATTGATACGGACTTGTAAAACTGATAAACTCTTAAACTGGTAGTAATTTTAGACCTGTACTGATAGTGCTTAATGTTAAGCTATAGTGAGAGATAACTCTCCTGACCAACAAGAAGAAAAGAATGAGGAAAAATTTAAACAATATTTTATATTTGCATTAACATTCCTCATTGTTCTAACAGCTCATTTTCTATTCTCTCCATATATGAAAATGGCAGTTAAATTTAACTGTGAATGGTAATAATTTTAAAATTAACCAATTAGCTACAAAAGTTATAAAAAGTAATGAAATATAAATACCATATATTTACTTGGTTATCAATTTATTTTTTGGCAGAGTCTTCGATGAATTAAGAGTAAATTTTCAAAAACAGAAAAAATTTCGAGTTAAAAAAATAATAGTAACAAAGTCTGTTCAGATTTACTGTATTCATATCTAACATGGAAATGCATGTAAATCTGCATCTGAGTATTAAAATAAAAATACAAAAGATTGTTTGTGCACAAGTCACTGACTGGCATTCAGACTGCACAATTTAACAGAAACGCTGTAATAGGATTATCAGATAGAGGTTTTCCAGTCTAAAAGCCCAGGTAAAATCAAATGACTCACATGCTGTGCTTACATTCAGATAATAGACAGAAATGGCTGCTCACTCAGGGGTTCCCACTCTGGCTGATTGCAGAGATATCTGATGATCGTGGCTCTCCTCCACTTGAAGAGCAACTGGTTTGTTCTTTTCTCAACTGACATAATTTTACTGACATATTCAAATAAACATTATTTGCCCTTTGCCTACCCACTGTTAAAAAATCCAACCTTATTTATGTCTCATGGAGAAGCATATTTCCTTGTGTCAACCACAAAACCTTCTGAGTTGCTACTGGTGGAACAGCTGGCACCATGTGGCCTGAGAATACCTTGGATTATCTCTTCCCCTGTCACCTGCTTGAAGTCTGAGCAATGTAGAGGGTTAAATAAATCTTTGATAAGAATATAGTATCAGAACTGCTTGAGATATGCATCAAGACATTATACAACACATCTGGCAAATGGCAGTGATGTTCTGAAATGCTGATACGTAAAACCCAGAAAGAGTATCTTTCCTAGCAGCCCTTGTGGTAAATAAAGATAGTCACGGACTACATTCTGAGTCTGCAAGTGACAGTATCTCACACTTTTCTTCAGCACTGTGTGAATTTTTAATTTTTTTTTTTCTGAATAATAATAGTATTTTATAAATTAATGCTCTTTTTTTCCCAACATGTCCATATAGAAGGTTGATAGTGTTCCAGGCTAATGAAAATGGTAAATGAAAAAGGTCAAACAATTGTTAGAGTGTTGTCTTAACTTTACTCAAGGAATATTGATCTCATTTCATCAAATGGGACGTAATGTGAAAACCACAGTCAGAAAAACCATGCTATAAAAATGACAAAACCTTCAAACATTTATTTTTAAAACTGTCATGTAATTTGCCATGAAATACGGAAGATTCCCTTCCCATAGTAAAGGCCACTGTAATTTTCTCTCAGGTGCAACATCTATGAAATTCAAAGCTTTGGGTACAAGAGTGCATTGATGGATTTTTCCCTTAGTGGGTAATTTTGTATCACTAGGTACTCTGCAGTCTTTTATTCTCAGGAATAAGTGTATTAAGCTTTGACCAGTCAACCAGTTGTACTGAGCTGTTGAACTGTAAATCTTGAAATGGCAATCTACAAGACCTTAATGAATCATGGAGCAGTGGGCCAAGAAAGCCACCATTGTGGGAAAAAGGAAGCAGTATTCATTTTGGAAATTACACTATTTCTAGGGAAAAAACCCACTCAAATCTCAAGAGAACTGCCAGAACAACCAAAACTATGTTCATGCTCTCAAGGCGTCAGGATGGATTTAAGTAATCCTGTACTCCTCTGCAACAATTCACACAAAATGGTACAAAGACAGAATTTGGAGTATAGCTGCATGAAAATAAATGCCATGGAAAATGCAAAGAGCTAAAAGAAGAGAGGGGGAGAGAGAACCAGAGAGGTTTTTATGAGAGAAACATGTCAAGAGAAGACATAATGTCTTTCTGCAAATAATTGTACTAATATGAAGATGACAGGATTAAATTAGTCATATTAACTACATAAGAAATAATGGACAAATACAGTGTGGAACTGCTTGGATGTAAGTAAAATAAAAGGAAAATTATTTGGAAAAAATGCACTAAAATTAGCACTAAAGAGAAAATTAAAATGATAAATAAAACTATCTTGGTGGTTTGTTTTCTTCTCATGCAAAGAGAAAAAAGAGTTAAAACCAGTCCTACCATTGAGAAAGGGACTTGATGGCCACTACTGTAATTTATTTCTGAAGTAATGGATTGTATGGTACTTTCACAGTGAAGCTATAAAAAAAAGTTATTTACATTATCATAGAGTTCAAGGGCCTTTGACAAAGTGAAAAAAAATTCAGTTGATTTGAATCATTCTGTGTTGGCCATTTGTACTTGGAATAGGCAGCTAGATTATGCCCTACATCATTCTTCATTTTTTGGAGGTAAGTAAAATCATTGTCATCATGAGAACATTAGAAGAATAGTCATGTTGGTTTAGAGGAAAAATTCATCTCATGACAGCAGTGGTAGAGACACTGAGAAAGAATGTCTACTTTTCATTGTCAATAAGTCTTCCTGAAGTGGTGGTTCAAGGTATTTGCCCCTTTATGTTTAATGGCCCATGTATTCAGATGAGGTCTTTTTAAAACCCTCTCTTTAGAAACTGCCAATTGTCATGATTTTTTTTTTCACATGAAACCTCTCTCTTGTCAGGAATGATCTGCAGAACCTGAGTCTGAGCTCTGCTTTGCTTTGTTGAGTTTTTTTTTAAATCTGTTGTTAATACTCTTTAGTATCATTAACGCTATTATTTCATTTTAACTTTCACATAAATTGCCTCCTCCCATTTCCATATTTCAATCAGTCTTTGGGATTTAGTCAAAACCAAACTAAAATCAAATAATTCATCTTTGTTACCAATGCTTGATACTTTCTTTATTACTTGTGCACTTTACTAAAACTTTGGAAGTGTCTCTTTTTTTAAAATAAAATGTGGTCTGGTTAATGTTTTTCCAAACAGTAATCAAATAAGGAAGTTTTATTGCTATTACTGATCCTACCTTCTTATATTTATTCTCAGTTCAAAGAAGAACATAATCTACCCACTAGTGCAAGGATCTGGGATAAACTTCACCTGTAACATCCCTCAGTTCCCTTCCAAGGAAATCTAACTGTTCTTATCATCTCATCTCTCTAGAGTGCTCTGTTGTCATAGTTCAAGAATGATATTTCTCTATTTACTGCTCCCACCAAATCCCTGTCACCACTCACTTCCCTTCCCTCTCCATCTGGAAGCACAAAAGGCAAAGATTGTGGGTTGAGATAAGAACAATTCACTGGAAACAGCAAGAAAATAAGAAAACTAACAGTTAGAGCAACAACATTAATCACAAAACTGTACAAAGAGAGGGTGATTTACACGCAAAATGTTCACCAAATCTGGGACAATGAAAAACAGTGGCACACAGGTTCCTTACCCCGCAATTCTTTCACTCAACTGCAAACCATGTCTTCCTCGCTAGAAGCCAAACAATCCCTTATGTCCCCTCCTCCAGCATGACATAAGGTGGTATGGAATAACAATTTAGACATGCCCACATGGCTGCAGGCTCTGCCCTCTCACTATTCTTCTGCTAATGCACAAAAAATTAACTATGTCCTGGCCAAAACCAGGATATCTATATAGAATATTTTCTTCTTGACATCTTTCCTGATGAGACTCTACGTTAACATTCCAGTCCTGACCGTATCTTACTAAATCTAGGTTATGCCAGAGGACTGATCTTTCATTTTCAGTTTGTACGTATATCAACATGAGAATTCCCCTTTGCCTTTTTCCTACTACATAGCACAGATAACAAAGATTTCAACAAGATATACTATGAGCCCCTTGTATCCCTGATAATCTTGGAGCCATTTTTATTCTCTTTCTCCATGAAATTTCACTGTACAAGTGAAACTATTTTTCTGGTCCCCTACCCACCCATAGTTTGAAGTTTAAAGTGATTCATAAGTCAATGACCTTCCCCTATCTCAACTCATAAATCATCATGTTTCCCTCCAAATATCTTTAATGGAATATCATTCAGTGCAATACAGGAAAGAATTATATTACTTCTGAATATACCAGAGAAAACTCATTTTGGAGGTTCCTTAAGAATTTGTCCTCATAAGGGTAAATAAAGACCCTCAAAAAGTATTGATAAACGTATGTTGACAACTTCCCCTTTCCTAGAAGCCTATTTGCTAAAAGTGGCTGAAAAGTTCATCATTCCTGTAAGTTCTTTAGGTTTTCTTAGCTGACCTGTAAAAGTTGTTTTAGGAACCATATCAAGGTTTTTTACATGAATAACAATTTGGAAAGAACCTCCAATTTATTTAAAGAATAAGTAAATAAATTCATTAATATCTTTAAAGCTGCACTGTGTTTGTGCTGGTCATTTCAATAAACAGCAGGATTTGTCTTGGGAACTGTGACAGCTTGTACTAAAAGTTACATAAAACAGTCGACCAGATAGTTATTAATAAACTAAATAGCTATGAGTTGCTGAAATTTAGTAGAACTGCAAAGAAGTCATTTCATTTCTAGACTTATCTCTGAACTTCGTGTGGAATAGGCTACATAAAAAATGAACACTAGAAAACAGAGGAACTGATAAAACTACAATGTTCCCAGCTTTTTTTTTTCTCTTTCCATGATAAGAAAACAAACCTGCTAAGAAAACCACCAATATAGTTTTATTCATCATTCTAATATTCTTTTAAGTGAGAGCAAGAAGTGAGAGCAAGAAGTTAAATTCCTCCTATAAAGAGAGGAATTTTGATACCTGGAGGTGAAAAATAACTTCAGTTAGACTGTGAAATGGATGTCACCATCCTAAAGAGGACACAATACTAATGTGGAATTGTGCCATTACACATCAAAAGAAAAAAAAAAAGAGGGGGGAATGGGGCACAAAAAATATACAACAAACTACGAGGAAGGCCCAGAGCCTTCATTCACCTATGAATCACATACTGTGAAAACTATGGATTATGGAACCTCTCCATTACGACCCTGCCCATTTGCGATGTGAATTTATCGCAGTTTTGATTCCATCATTTGCGAAATTTTGCGGCTTACACATGCTCAGTGCCTCTGCTACACCAAGGGGCAGTGCTGGAGCTCCCCATGGGGCGGCATTGGCCCGGCCCCATAGAGGGGGCCAGGAGTCACACTGTCCCCTGTTACTCTAAGCGCAGCTGGGGAACTGACCCCCCCCCACTGAGGGCGTGTTACTGTTTCCATGGCTACAGGTGGGGAAGGGCAGTGCCCCAGGAAAATGGGACTGGGCTGGGAATAGCAGCCAGCGGGACATGCTCACTCTGCTGCCACAGCTGAACCCCCCCGCCCGGAGCCCTCTGGAGTTCTGGGGGGTGGGACAATGGGCATGGCCTGCATGAATATTAACAACCTGCACTTCTTTGTGAGTTTAGGGTTTTGTGAGGGCTGTCGCCTGTCCCTTTCCTCGCGAAGGACGGGGTACAACTATTTTATTGCCCAATTCAAGAATTGTTGAGCCCCTGCTAGTGCTGAACCTGGCATCATTACAGTGATAATGGTATATTTTTCCAGAAAGTCTTCTTTTATTTGTTATATTCCTGGAGAGTTGGTACTGAGCAGGGTCGAGGAATACACAGCCTCTAAGCAAAAAATCAAACCTGTAAATAGGCAGCGTGCTTTAAATAGAAATGTAGAGCTTGATTTCCAGAAGTTCTTTATAGTTCAAATTCTATATAAAGATGATGAGTGACTGAATTCTAAGTAAATTAAAAAACGTCAACTCAAAGTCATCTCAAGATTAAGATTTATATTTAGTGACAAGATTTGTATTTAGTGTGGTATTTAGTGACAAAAATATATTTAAACTTTTCAAACTAGAAACTTTCCAAAGCTAGAAATTTTATGACATAGAGAAATTACTCTAAGTTTTCAAACAGTTTTTTTGCTATAACAGAGAGAATATAAGACCAAATAGTTTTTAGTGAAAAAGTCAGGACAGAAATCATGCAATGCACACACAGAGTAGACAAAAATAAATGCTGATGTCATATACCTTACTTAAGGAACTAATTCTTTCACACCAGATCTGTCCATAGAATAAACTGCTCAGCTGCTTATTCTGATGAATACTTCCTTCATAATTCTGATTCCATTTAGTCATCTAGAATGCATACAAAACAAAGAAGTAAAAAAAAAAAAAAATTAAATTCTGTCTCCTGGAAAAGACTAGATAGCTCTAGTCATTCTGTAACCACATTATAGTCCACAGTTCCAAGATTTCTTAAAAAAAGTACAACGTATAAGGCTGAAGAGGAGGAGACACTAGTGGATTTTCAGGTACAGTTTCAGCTTCTAGACCTGTGTTTCCACTTCACATGGAATAGCTCCACTTTTTGATTGGAAATGGACAGAATACTCACTCAGGACTCGATATTTAAAAGTGCTCCAAACCCATCAGTTTACACTACATGCCAAGGAGCTGAGCCTAGGGTTTCAGGTAGGGTCTGGGACTCCATCAAAGTCAAAAAGAAAGAAAATAATGAAGATGGACTTTTTGCCTCTGTCTGGCCATGATCATGCCCTAGAGATGCCCACACTCCCACCCCCACTATTTCTGTCCTGAGGGTAGCTCAACTCATTACTGGTCTTCATGATCCTTGTGGGTCCCATCCAATTTGTCATATGCTGGGACTAAAGTTCAAAATTCTACTGTGTCTTCTGCATCAGCCAATAAACTGGAAGGACAATCTGTTCAGGTGCTCATGCAAAATTCCCAGAGAGAACAAGTGCTGTTATTACCAGATCCTTTGAACAAACAGTGCCATGAAAAAGGGATGTAAAATGTAAATTGTTCTGACAGTAAAGAGAGTTTCTCAGTAGGGTGTCCCTTTCCATCCTGTAGTCATGACTCTGAAAGGCAATAGAAAGTACAAGATGAATTGAAGGCACTAGCTTTCTTTGTCCATTTCAGCATTTCATGAATCGTTAGTCCTAGGGCAAACCTGGCCAGGGATCTGAAATGGAAACTTCAGCAGACCTGAGAATATGAGCCAGCTGGGTTTTTTTGAAACAAACAAGCAAGGAGAAAACGGATTTGGGGAGATCCAGGAAATCCCAAAGCAGATTAACAATCCTTGAGATTGTGTAGTCCCTCAACAGATTTACATGTTTTTCTATCAGACAAGTACAGTAACACTCCAAACATTAGGAATTCATGTATATTTTGCACTGTTGCTTTCTCTCAAAACAATCCTCCACACAAAAAAGGCACTTCTGGTAGTTAGTAGCATGTATTCAAAACATTCTTCTGCATGCACTATCTTCAAATGTCAAGATTGTACTAGAGAAAGTGGTAGAGAAAAGTGTACTACAGAAAGTTTGTGAATAGGCTGCTAATCCACATCCTTAAGTTTCACCTCTCTGTGACCAAAGATTCTGTTTTGTGAGTCATGTTGGCTCCATTTTATAAAGAAATCTGTTGCAAGGAAGGTAAAGATATGAAAGAAAAGCGAAAGCACAGAAAGAATCCTGAGACTCATGATTATCAACTGGAGAATTCAAAATAAGAATATAAAAAAGATGTAAACCACAAAGAAAGGAAATAATGGTTAATCAGGAAAAAAAAATAATAGAAAATAAGTTTTAATTGTGTCAAGGAATTATGGAGGTTGAGTTTACTCCAAATGGCTGATGTCTGCTAGTTAACAGGAACTCATTGAGTGCCTCAGTGGGAGTGGGGAACGTACACATTTCAGTAAAATCAAAATCTTTGCCATCTGCTATTAACAGAAAAACTTGCCATGCACTAGCAAGTTACATAAATCTTGCTTGTAGAGACTTTGTGTACATGGTGAAAAATGGACGAACAAAAGTAACTGGTAGAGAGATTACAGACCTGAACATGAATACGTAAACTAGTAGGCAGAGGACACAGTTTCAGCAAGACTGTTTTAAGGATGGGGAGCCATCTAAGGGGTCTGAGATAGCTGCTGTCTACATTCAGTTGTAATTAAGTTGAGGATAGAGAAATGTATTTTCAAAATGAAGTCAGTCCCAAGCTGGTACTTATTCCAGTTTACTGCAGGGAGGTTCCTTGCTGCGGGATGCTCTTTAGGCCCAGCTCAGTATCAGAAAATTCTCCTTACAACCTGCTGCTGTGATGCACACCCATTATCAACAGATCTGTGACGTGGACTGCACAGAGAGGGAGTATCCAGTGCATGTCCAATAAATAGCTATTTGTGTAGGTTATATCTAGTATTACTGACAGTCTTTAAACAATATCATTGACTTGGCTATCCTCTTCCAGGATGAACGCTGGGCTCAGAATGCTCATGTCTGGGCATTGTAAGGTTGGCCAATGAGACATTCATCTGCAAGAATGACTGGAAGGAGGATCCAGAGAACTACAGGCCTGTCATCTTTACCTTAAAGTCTATGGAGCAGATCACCTTGACAGCAATCACATGGCACATGAAGAACAACCAGAGGATCAGTCTCAGCCAGCCTGACAGGTCTTGCTTGACCAATCTGATTTCTTCCTATGACAAAGTGGCTTGCTTAGCGGATGAGGGAAAGGCTGTGGCTAAGTCTACCTGGAATTTAGTAAAGCCTTTGACACCATTTCCCACAACATTCTCCTGGAGAAACTGGTTGCTCAAGGTTTGTGTGAGTGCTCTGGTCACTGGGTAAAAAAGAGCTAGGCGGTTGGGCCCAGAGAGTGGTGATGAATGGAGTTACATCCAGCTGGTCACTGGTCACAAGTAGTGTTTCCTAAGGCTCAGTACTGAGGCTAGTCCTATTTAATATCTTCATCATTCATTTGGATGAGAGAATTACTCAGTGCACCATCTGTCAGTTCATAGATGACACTAAGTTTGGTAGTAATGTAGATGTGCTTGAGCATGGGAAGGCTCTGCAGTGAGATCTGGACAGGCTGGATTAGTGGGTTGAGGCCAATTGTATGAGATAAAACAAGGCAAAGTTCTGAGTCCTGTTCATGGGTCACAACAACCTCATGCAGTTCCACAAGCTTTGGGACAAGTGTCTGGAAAGCTGCTCATCAAATAAGGTCCTAGGGTAGCTGATTGATAGCCAACTGAATATGAGGCACAAATGTGCTGAGGTGGCCAAGCAGACAAATGGCATCCTGCCTTGTATCAGCAATTGTGACCAGCAAAAGTAGGGAAGTGACTGTCCCACTGTATCCAGCACTGATGAGACCACATTTTGAATCCTGTGGTCAGTTTTGGACCACAAGAAAGACATTGAGGTGCTAGAACTTGTCCAGAGAAGGGCAACAAAACTGGTGAAGGGCAGCAAGCACAAATCTGATGAGGAGCAGTGGAGGGAGCTAAGATTGTTTAGCTGGGAGAAAAGTAGGCTCAGGGGAGATATTGTTGCTCTCTACAACTATCTAAATAGATTGTATCCCGGTGGGGTTCAGTCCTTTATCCCAGCTTGCAAGTACCAGAGAGAAAGGCCTCAAGTTGCACCAGACGGCATCTAGTTTGGATATAAGGAAAAAGATTGTCGAGCATTAGGGCCGGCTGTCCAGGGAAATGATGAAATCATCACCCCTGGAAAAAAAGTGTTGTTGCACTTAGGCACATGGTTAAGTGGTGGACTTGGTAGTGTTAGGTTAATCATTGGACCAGATGATCTTAAAAGTCTTTTCCACCTAATCAACTCCATTACTCCATGGTTCTGCTTATCTACATTTCTATCACCTCTGAAATCCAATCTGGTTTGGCCAACACTGTTTTACCTGAAATGTGAGGTTGCAGATACTGTCAATGAAAGTCACTGAGTTAAGAGTTCATGAAGTTTTAAAATTATACCAGGTTGCAGGACTACCTTGCATGGGTCATATTCTCCAATGTGTTCTTTCCCAGAGTCTGCTTAGGATTTATCCGTGGCTGGTGAGGTTTCCCTACTGAAAGCTGTGGTCAGCTCAGCAAATAAAAGGGAGAAAGTCCTAGCTGGACTGCAGAGTTCACAGTGGGCAAATATAAACTAAATTGAAACAAGAAAAAGAAATTAATTTTGATATGCTTATTCATTGAACAGAATTGAAGTTCTATTTACAAACAGAGCCTCTGCCTTGTTTGGTCCTACAAGTCACTTAATAAACTCTGAATAACAGATTTGCATGCAGTGAGTTAATTTACAAACTTTTTCACTGAAACAGCTTTCTTCTAGTTTTTGCACAGTACTTAGCAAAATAAGATGCTAATTTCTGCTATGGCTTTTTATGTTTTCCTGAATGACAAATCATTACTATTAATGTAGTAGAGTATGTACTTACTCGCCAATTGTAGAAGTAAAGCCTAGAAGACTTCTAAGAAAAAAAGTCTTATACATTCTTGATATACATGTATACATATGCAAAATAAGATAAACTCTCCAGAGGGCACCTGAGCATGCAATTTGTGGAAGTGTTCATCCAGTTATCTTCAGTAAAACAAGGACATGAAGTGAAAGATTTGTTTATTGAACACTCATATTAAATTTAATTCTGTTTTACTTTTTAAAAACATAATTATATGCAGTAGCACTCCTGCTCAAAATGAAGGTAATTGTTATAGACAAAGTGCAAATAAAAAGCTGAAAAACTTTTGGATGTTTAAATGTACACAGAAACTTTTTGGTTTGAAAGCATTCATGACGCTGGAGGTGATTTTTTTTTGAGGCAGTGATGATTGATGCACAATGATAATGGAATAAACTATTGAATCAGGTGCAGATAATTATAGACACACCATAATGACAGTCCTGGTACGAAATGTCTGCCTAAACCTATAAGCCTGAGGCTTGTTCTGATTACAGACCGAGAAGCACTAAACTTACCGGGACTATATGATTTTGGACACTTCCTTGCTATCATTTACAAACCTGGATGAGGTTTCTAGACATCAGCCTCAACTTTTCAGTTCACATTTGAGGGAGCTCCATTTTCTCTTTGTAGTTCTACCTTGTTTTGCTCTTCTGTCAGATTTGATAACATACTTTTAACTTCCCTACAACATTCTGTTCTATGGCCAGATTTAGTCATGTGATGCATCATGTCTTAAAATTGAAAACAAAGAGCAAAAGACATCAAACTTTAGACACATAGAATTTAGTTACTAGATTTGAAGGTACTTCCCTAGAAGGTAATTCATGTCAAGTATATGAAGTACTTAACTGAGATATCTGAACATTACGAAGTTTTATGAAGTTTTACATAAAAAGTGGGATTCAAAGACACTTAAAATGGTCTTAATATAATATCCCAATATATATCCCAATTTTCTATTTCTTAAATCCAGAGTCCAGACTCCAAAAGGAAAATATCTGAGAAATCTTTTCCAATCCCAATGCTTTGCGAATCTTCATACCTCCCACTTTATGGATCGAAAGGAAGGGAGCGACCCATACATTTTTTGTTAAAGCTGGCCTACTAAGGAGCTGGCAGCATCAAATGGGATCCATCCTAGGGTGATGAAAGAACTGGCAGATGAACTCTCTAAACCCCTCTCCATATTTTACCAAGAGTCCTAGCTTACCGGTGATGTACCAGAAGACTGGAAATTGGCTAACGTGACACCCATCCACAAGAAGGGCCAGAAAGTTGACCCGGGTACTTATAAACCTGTGAGCCTGACCTTGGTCCCGGGTAAAATTATGGAACAGATAATCCTGAGGGTTATTAAGCAGCACCCGCAAAATAACCACGACATTAGACCTAGACAGCATGGATTTAGGAGAGGTAGGTTGTCATGGTTTGACCCTGGCTGGATGCCAGAGACCCACCCCAACTTCTCCTGAAGGAGAAAACTAAAAAAAAACAAGCTGGAAAATAAAACTGGAAAATAAAATAAAACTGGTCACAGGCAAAAGAAGCAAGGCAAAACTA
>WEKX01005354.1:35085-46347 GCA_013390025.1 Pitta sordida | reverse complement strand
CCTGTGAACCTGTGTGAACCTGTAATGTAAGCATTACATCAGAACTAGATAACAGACCTATGAGATTTAACTCATCACTACATTTTGTGACACTTCATAAACTTCTGGGTATTTGTGGTACAGTCTATATCCTAGATGTGGATTTTGGTGAATCAGTTATATAGCAAGTTAACATGCAGACTAGATATATGTAGAAGTAAAAGAAGAAAGCCAGGACTTTGGAGATCAAAACGACGATCCAATATGAATTACAGCTAAGACTCGTTTATTCAGGGTTCACACAGATCATATATAGCACATTTCTGCTATTTCATGCTCACACAGCAGTTTGTACTTTGCAATTACAATCAAGACACCTGTTGTTTTCTACAAGGAGGTATTATCAAAACATTCTTCTATTTCTGTTGTTCCAAGGCCAAGCTATGAGCCAAGCCTGGGCTTTGTGCAGTCTCCTAAAGGGCCAGCACCCTTTAAATTCTAACCATCTTTCTACATAGAAGTACACAAAGGTTGGAACTGGAACTACTGAAGGAGAGAGTACTGCCAGGCAGTGCAATGCAGAGAGCTTGAGGGCAGGTGAATGGAGCATGGATGTAAAGGGGAAAGTGCAAAGCCATAGAGACCTATAGCAGGACCAATATTTACTTACCAGCTTTATTAATAGTCATGAAGATGGCAGAATAAAATCGCATTCATTAAATTTCCAGATGATGGTAAACTGGGAGGTATACAAGCAAGGATCAAGAAATGTAGTATAAAGCAGCTCAGAGAAATATAGGCTGAGAATAGCAAAATGAGATTCAGCTTGTAAAAATGTAAGCTAATGCATGCCACAAGGGAAGAATAACTTAGATTGGGAAAAACCACAAGTCCGATATGAGGCAAGAACCTCAAGGTGACAGTAGGAAACAAATTACAGAGGAGCAAGGATGGATGTAAAGGGTAACACAGTTGTGGGCTGCAAACACAGAGGCACTGGCCCATAGACATTCAAACCATAAGGTTTTATTCAGGATAACACTTTCGCTTCCAGACAAATACAGTCGGGTCTCCTATATCACAGACCTGCAGTCTTAACCGGGTGCCGCAAAGCCCTACTTCTGCGTTGAATGGCAGCTAATTAATGCGCAAATTTGCCCCACACCCTCACACGGCGCCCCCAGCGCTGTTTCGGTACTGTGTTGCTGTGTATCAGTGTTTGTGTCGGCCCTTCCCAGTGCCTGCAGCCACCCCATGCTGGGAAAAACCTCTTTTCAGCTGAGCTAGGGACACGGGTGTGGGGATCTGCCCGTGCCACTGTCCTGGTACCTGTTGGGGTGGGTAGACCTGGTCACTCCATACTCGGGGCATACTCAGGGCCGGGGAAATCAGCGATGCCGCTGCATCAGGGCTGGGAGGAAGCAGTGGGGCCGCTGCCGGTGCCGCCGTCCTGGGGTTGGGAGGTAGTGGTGGGATCGCCGCTGGTGCCACCATCCCAGGGCCGAGAGGAAGCGGTGGGGCCACCGACGTGGCTGTGCAGGTTGATTTGCATATTCATGACTTCCTAATTGAATAGTCATGTGTGCCAGGTTGCTCATGTGCAATTGTGAAAAGGGGCCTTCTTAATCACTAAAAAATCATGCCACTAAGATGTGAAGATGCAATATGAGGGGTGTGAAGTGCAAGAGGACCGACTCTGTGTGACATCTCCCTAACTCAGATGTATTTGTGAGGGAAAACTTCTACAGCTACCTTCCAGTGCATAAATTGTTTTGGATATAGAATCTGAAGGTAGACAGAGTGGATTGAGCTCAGAGAACAGCAGTGATTCAAGGATGGTAGAAAGTGACAAAGTATACTTCCATGACCTATTTGTGTATGACATAGTGAAAGAAAGTTCTACAAATGCCTGAAAAAACCACAATTACCTCCTGCAAAAGGAATCACAGGTAGTCCTGTTGTCATCTTGATTAAAGTGCAAAAAAAGAGAAATTATTATTTTCTAGAGTAAGGTAGTCATAGCTTCTGAACAAAAGGAAGATCTTACTTGTGGGATGCTTTTTGAGCAGGGGTAGCAGAATCACTCAGGAGAAGCAATCCTGCACTGACAGGAAGGTGATGACAGAAGAAACCTCTTCCTTCTTTGGTACCTATACTAAGTTTAGAAGATCTATGTTACAGCTGTGTATTCTGATATTTACTTCTGTGAAGCAGACAAGGATCCAGGAAAATAAAAAGAAAAGCAGTAAAAGAAGAAACTTCTAAAGAATCAGCATCTGAGCATCTAGAGCAATATTTAAGGAAAAAACCCAAACAAACTCATAGAGCCCATGTTGTTCACTAAAACTAAAGTGAACTGACCACAATAATAAAAATAAAGATGTCAAATTACTTCAGAGTTCATTTTGGAAGAAAATCAGAAAGCTGTGTGGAAGGATACACAGGGGAATATGATCAAAGATGGAATAATATTCTACACGCCCAAAGGTTACATATGCCATCTCACAACAGATTCCACAAGAGTGAAAATGGCCACCAGGGATAAAAGGAAATTACCAAAACAGGAGGATATTCAGAACTATAATTTCGGTTATATGAAGAACTGTGTGACAGAATCTAGAAGACGCTCAATATATGTTCTGTTCAAAAACATGGGTTAATACAGAATATGAAATACAAAAACAGAACATTTATGAACATTCTTTGCTTTCTAACCAAGCTAATCAGGTACACAGCAGTGACATAGAAAGATTTTTTTCCCTGGGCTTTCAAGTTTACTTTGAACAAGCTGAACAAAGAGTGTGAAAAAAAAATTGTGTCCATGAGTGAAGGTGTTCTTGATTTGTCTGATGCTATTTGAGCATTGCCTAAGCATTTCTGCACTCAGAAGTTCATGGAAATATAACCCGTGCTATGGAAAAATGTCCCCACTGGCAAAATTTATTATAAACATTTCATCTCAAATAGTTTTAGATGGTAAATTTGTAATTTTAATTTGAAAAATCCAAGCTATTAGTGTTGCTACACTCAACATAATGAAGACATGAATTTTGAAGTTTATTCTGTGTTATGCACGTGCTTTGCTTTATGCCTGGCAAGTGGTCCCATTGCCATCAGCCCCAAGGTAACTCACTGGAGCTCCTGGCAGGGGATGAAACTGAGCTAAGGAATGCATGTCAGTGAGATCAGCGTTGGTCCCAGCCTGACAATGAGACCACGCTGGATCTCCCTGTACTCGGGCACATTTCACTGTAGGGGAGGGCCTTTCCAAATGCAGTTCACAATCAAAAGCTGACCCTGGGGGAAAACAAATCAATCTTTTTTGTATTTTTCAGATAGTCAGAAGCAGTGTAGGCTTGTTAAACAACTGAAAGAATTTCTCCAGAATTCATCAAATACAAATACAATACATAACAATGAAATACGTATAACCAATTTCTAGAACTTGCATCTTTTTTCCTACTGCTCTCTTTATAAGGTAAGGCAGCAAAGAGCTGTAGACTGCAGGGCCTGATATGTTTTGTGTATCCTCAGTGAAGTATTCACTTGACTCAGTCAGCTTTACCTGTGGAAAACCACTGACATTAAGGGAGCTGCAGGACTGTCAGTGAGAGCACAATTAGAAGCCAGTGTGTTACACAGTCATCTCAGGGGGACTAATTTGGCCTGCAGTGAGTTTGCAGGAATGGCAGATACAATATCCATCTTTTTATTTGTAAGCTAGGCCTGTTTGATACAATCAATAAATATGGAGGCATTTTTACAAAGTCACTTTTTTTCACAGTAGAGCTGAATTTCACTACACCTCATACAAAACTCCTGCCAAAATCTTCTCACAGTTTTCTCCTCCTGTAGAGAATCCTTCTGAAGCCAGGCTGCAACTTTCATCCTTCTGTTTATAGCCACAAATTAGAGTCAGTTATAACTATAAGCTTTAGAGAACCCACTGGTTTAAGAGAAAAGATAACTGGAATCTGTGATTCAGTAGGTTGATTAAAGGGTCATCCAAAACTTTAGGATAGAGGTACATGATGAGGCACTGTGGCAGGGTAGATAGCATATCGGAGAAAGCACGTCTGCAGGAGGTTGAAGTAGGGCAAAGATGAAGGCATAGAAGCAGATGGATGTTCCTCTCCAAACCAGTTGTACATGCTAATACAAATATCATTAGCACATAAATACTACCTTCAGGATTATTCATCTAGGCGGTTATGATATAGAGACTTTAAATAGAAAGATTGGAGTGTTGAAGCCCAGAGCATCCCCATACTCAGCCGTGTGCAAACCTGAACTCAGGCTCTGCATAGACCTTCTATATACCTCCCGTGCTCTACTCAGGACTCCCCCTAGGAAGAACACATCAGCTGATATGCTATTTTGAAGTGGGGAAGAGAAAGACACAAGGTCCCAGGAGGAGTCTACTTGGCAAATAATTTTGCCCTTGAGTATCCTATGAAATGCCTTTAGAAGTTCCTAGGCATTTCAGAAGAGTAGCTATAGAGTCAGTTCTAGATGGGAAGTCATAAGGTTTGAAAGATTTCCTTGGGACTATCAGTGTATGTATGTAAAATTACTAAGCACAAGTCCTAGGATGCAGCCTAGCTCAGAAGGTCACAATTTCTATGACCTCCCTTCAAAAAGTGAAGGACGTGAAAGCTGTAACAAGGCTGGCTTCACATCTAATCTCATCTTCTTTTCCATAATAAGGAACAGAACAGAGAACCACAAAGCCAAGCACAATTCAGCACCTTCAACAGCAGAAAGAAAGTTCCCACTAGCCTCAAGAAAATCAAATGCTTTGAGGCAGTCTGAGATTACTGAGAGTGCTCTAGATCATTCTAATCTTTTGGGTAAATCTATGCACAAAGCTGCAATTCAGGTGCAATGAATGACACCATGTAAATACTCTAGCTAAAACTTCATCACAATACCTCTATGGACAACCTGTCCTGGGACTGATCACATCTTTAAAACTGGGTACTAAAGAATTTTCAGCATTGGTATATAGCATGTAATAGGATCAGAATCCTAGCACTGATATGGACTGGATGGGATCTCTGGAAACTTTGTCTGGTCCTGTGTCCTACTCAAATTGGGGCCAGTCTTGATCATGTTGCTTATAGTCTTGGGCAATAAAGTTTTGAATATATTCAGCCTGTTGAGGTTGATATAAATAGCAACTCTGCTTTCCAGCCTCTTAACCAGTCCTTGCCAGTTTGGTGTCAGCCACAGGCTTGCTCCCATCCTGTTGTGCAGGTTGTTAATAAAGGGTTTGCATATTATCAACACTAATATCAGCCCCTGAGGGGTGCTACTTACCTGGCTGCCAGTGGAAGTTTGTAATATTGATTTCAACCTTTTCAGCCTAAAGATGCAGTGATATTCCACTACCTAAGAGTGCATTTCTGTGGGCTATATTTAGCCACTTTGGCTTTAAGGATGTTACAGGGAGACCAACTCAAAGATCATTCTTCATCCTTGAAGGAGACTTTCAATGTTTCTGGGATTGCTGGTGCAGAAAACCCTAATATGAGAGTGATATACACTACTTACAGAAGCTGAATTGTTAAAATTGCCTGTGTGAGTGAAATTGTTTAGAGTTTTCTAGTTTCTTCTTACTAGTGGAAGTGGTGGAAAACTTTTGGGTTTTTTCCAGATCAGCAGAACAAAAGAATAAGTAGTTTGAAAGGTGGAAAGAGCAGGGAGGTTGGATGACCCACGGTGGTCCCTTCTAAGCTTAACCATTCTATGATTCTATAAAATACAGTCGGGTCTCCTGTACCACGGAACCAAGGTCTTATTTGGGTCCCACGAAGCCCTACTTCCACATTGCATGGCAGCTCATTAATATGCAAATTTGCCCTGCACCCTCATGCGGCTCATTGGCGCAGTTTCGCCACTGTGTTACTGTGTATCTGTTGCCACAGCAGCTGTGCAAGGGGGGAAAAGCGGTGGGACCACCACCGTCCTGGGGCTGGGGAAAGCAGCAGTGCCACCGCCACCGCCGCTGCCGCCACCACTGCCACTGTCCCGGGGCCCGGAGGAAGCAGCAGGGCCACCGTCACTGAGGCGGCTGTGCGGGTTGATTTGCATATTCATGACTGCCTAATCGAATATTCATGCGTGCCAGGTTGCACATGCACAGTTGCAGAAAGGGGTCTCCTTAATTGCTGAAAAATCATGCCGCTAAGATTTGAAGCCTCAATATTGGGGGCATGGAGTGCAAGAGGGCTGACTGTATAACCTCTATGCATTAACATAATGCAGTAAGGGGCAAGTCCTCAGGAAGAAGCACGAGATACAGTTTTTTTCAATTCTTACAATTGCTGTTACTTTTGCTTTCCTTGTTATAATTATGACAATAAATACTACTTTTTATTGATGATCTATATTGTATATAACTGGAAACAGGAAAAAATTAATGTCATGCTCTCCATGTGAAAGTGCAGTGGAGTTGTTGGACATAATGATGACAAAGCATTTCTGGTTCTTGCATGTTTTTCTTTTCCTATGGCAACACTAGAACACATTGGATTGTACTTGGACCTATGAAAGTACCTTAAGAAATAAGATAACCATTAAACAGAGACAGCAAGAGGGAGAGGGTGAAACAGGAAGAGAAAATCCTGTTCATTCAAATTTGACAGTTGCTTTTTTCTTTTTACTGTATGACACACCAGAATGAATATCAATCACAGCCTTCTTACTTCCCAAGCAGATATCTACCTTTATGAAGTAGGTTCATCATCACCTCAATTTACCCACTGTTATACTCCTTTTTTGACTCTTTTGATTAAAAAGATCATGCTGCAGTGTGCCACATAATTTTATTAGTGAGGATAAGTAAGTGACCTATTACCACAGGATAATACTGTTTGAAGGCATTTTAATAGGAGCTGGCAGATTTCAATATTGTTAGAGGGTCATGGAGTGTCTGACATTTCAATTTGTTATCAGGCCACTCATATCACTAGGGCAATCACTAAACATAGACTCTAATAAGGTTTCTGCTATCTAGGGTAATTCCTTATTGACAGGAAGGAGAGAAATAAATACCTTCCAGGGGCCAGTCTCAGCTTATAATACTGTAAAAATCATCTGAGTCTGGAACCATATTTTCTAGATTTGCTGGCAAATCAAGCATTACATTTTCAAATTAAACCTAATGAAAGACTACAGATAAAAACATGAATACTTAAATTCCATCTTTAAATACTGCCAGAACAATCATTATCATCACATATATATATAAAAATTGCTAATTAGATCACAGGTTGGCCTATTTTACCACTGTGATGGGAGCTAATAATGTACTTTTGTCATATTTGGCTTTATGAGGTCTGTACACCTGGGACAGACTTTTCATGATACAATTAATCACTATGTATCATCTAGCTCCAATAGCTTTTTAACAGATGAGCCATCTTCATCTTTCAACTAGGCAGACTTGTGATTTAGGAAACAAAAGAACTACATTGTTCATAAATGTTTACTAATGTTTTTCTCCTTAGACTAATGTTCAGTTTATTTGGGATATGCTTTAAAGTTTCTTTTTTAATTTCAGATTTTCCCTGAATAACCTTAAACTCATATATATTTCATACATCTTTTAAAATTTAACTGTATTGTACTTTAAAAGCAAACTGAGAAAAAGGGGGAAAACAGTTCGGAAGAAGGCAGAAGATATTGTAAAATCATAAGTAAAAGGACTTGGACAGAGCTATTTATTTCTGGAAATTCAGTTTGGGGAAAAATAGATTTATGTGATTTTTTTCTCTGCTTCTTAAGAATAAAAATAAATTACACAGAAAATAGGGGTGTTAGGATGTACTACAGCATTTGGTGAAGCAAAAGCAGTGTTGCAAACCTGGAAAGGCCTAATCCTACAACTACATACTGTCTTAAGCAGTCCAGACTCATTCAGAACAGAAACTTCAAACTTAATTTCTGAGTCAGATGGATTGGGCCCAGAAAAGCTGTTCAAGAGACAACCAAGCTCAAGAAAAAAATGAGCTATTTCCACTTACTGTTAAAACTGATAAACTGAAGCATCTGTGTTGATAGTGAATTAATTTATAAAATTTCTTCCAGATTTAATAATAAAAGGTGTTATTAATAACTCAGGTAGAAACAACATGCCTCCCGCAATTCAATAAGGTGATCCTTTCTTTTTAATTCATGACAAGAGCTGTAATTGGATCAGAATAGCAACCAGTGGACAAATAAATTGACAATGTAATTTAATTCAACTCATGTTGAATCTTGTAGACAGTTTATTTCAACATTACTTCATTCCTGAGTACCAGCTTAGTAAACTCCAACATGACAGCTTCTCTCCCACTCATCTTTGGAATTCCCCCACATAACCACTGAAATCTTAAGAGTGTAGTAACTTGGATCTGTGGAGAAAGTTGTTCTCATCCTGTTTCCAAGCTCCCTGGTCAGAGAGAGTAACCTTCTGTAAGTAAAGCAAGAGATGTGGAACTAAGAAACATTTCTGTCTATAAGCTGACTCAAGATATTCCAGAAGAAGCAGAAAAGTATAACTGTAGCCAAGATGGCTTAAACACATGTAGAAAAAAGGGTCTCTGTGTGGAGACAAAAGGATGTCAAAACGTAAACAAGAGGGACTTCCTGGACTGAATGGATTAAAGAAATACGGTGAGAAGAAGAAAGACTTACCAGCAACATCTGAGATTGTCCAACTTGAAAGTTGAGAATGCTAACAACATTCAAATATGTGGAGGTACTTAGTCAAAATGCAACAGTTTGTTTACACTGGCAAATATACTACTATTTTTTATACCCAGTCTATTACAAGTATACCCTATATTCAGCTCACATTTCTGCCTGACATTCTATATTCTATCAGAGACCCATGCAGTATCAAAAAGCTAATTTTTATGGGTTTGTTCATTATGTAAATTAGGTATTTATTTAGCACCATGATTTGCGTGTTCATTTAGTCACTGTTTCCTTCAAAATAATTCCCCTTATGTATAACAACCAGATAATGATAGTTATATTTTTGTCATTGACAATTTAGGATTATCAGACCTGGACAGCACAAAAAGTGTACATCACAGGAATTGTTTCTTCACATGAAATTCATGCTTCTTTGAATTTGATTTATTCTGTTTAGATATTTCAGAAAGAGGAATTAGGTATTTTTATTCATACAGTTCCATAGCATTTCCATAGTAGCAGCAGTTCTAAATCTCTAGAGTCAAAAAAATGTCCAAACTAATAAACATCTATGTCACTGCAATAATGAAGCTTAGTTTCATGCCCCGTCCTATATTATTTTGTATAACCTAACCCATCACGCTCCACTTCTCTTGGCCATTTCTCAGAAAATCTTAGTTAGTGAGCTATTAGGATGCTGCTGCTGCTGCTGCTGATACCTAGCTTGTTTCTGGAAAACTCCATTTGTTGATTGTAATGTTAATAGTTTGTTTTTCGGAAGTTATCTGTAGGACTGGGTTTGTTTTTGCCTCTCTTTGCTGCAACACTAGATTGTCTGTATCTGGGTAGTTAGAGAACAATTACTAAGCTGACTGAAGAGTGATTGCTTTGTTTTGTCTGGAGACCCTTACATCCAACGGGTTTTGCTATCTCCTCATATGGAAGCTTGCAGAGAAAGTATAAAACCCCTGGTTAAAAAACCATAAAACATCTTCAGTTCGTCTTCAGTTTACTGGAGTCCATGTTTCAATATGCTGCAAATGGATGTCGCAGTTTTATGTGACCCCTTGTGCCCGCAGCCTTTCTCTACCTGTGCCTTTGACCTCAATATACCTGTGAACAATTTCCGATAGCAGGGGTGCTTCTACCTATATGTTTCTACACTCCATCACTGTGGAAGAGAAAGGACTACACCTGTAGAAATACTTTCATCTCCTAATACAGTCATATCTTCAGATCTGCAGGTTTGGGGTGTCCTTGGACTCCCACAAAACATTAAATCCGCAAACCCGGGTGCGCCATTAATGCGGCAAATTATTGCCATGAATATGGCAACTTTGCAACACTGCAACATCCTGGGGCCCCTTACTGCAGTGGAGGGTGTCAGCATTGGAGGTTTTTCCCTTTAACTGCAGCAGCTATGCTGGTCCAGGGGACAGGAAGTCTCCTATCGCATTCCACAGGTACTGTGCTGTGGGAACGCTTTCCCTGGGACTATGCATATCACCAGGACTGCCAGGTGCTGGGCAAGCAGCCCCTGGGGACAACATAATGATTAGCACTTGCTTTCCGCCACAGTTAGCATTGACATTGCCTGTCCTGACTTTAGCCATGGAAACAGTAATACAGACACACACACGCACACAGGCTCCTGGGATGGCTTGGCTAGCAATCAAGGTCACCTGCTGTGGCAGGACAGGACCACACTGTGCGATGTGTTACAGTAGACTTCCCTGCTCCTGGCACGGGCAGGCTGGCAGTTCAGGCTGCCTGCCATGGGGGAACAGGACTGCGCCATGCCATGGAACTATACATTGCCTCCATGAATCACTGAATAAGATTCACAGAGAAAATTTCTGTGAATCACTGAAGCCACAAATGAGAAGGCACGAATGACCAAAGTATGACTGTGACAGGAAAATAAATTGTTATATGGTGCATATTTCACAAGACAATGAGGCTAAAACAGTCTGTAAGAGAAATAACCTAGCCATAACTGTTGAACAGTTAATCTTTTCTGGTGTCAACAGGCAATCATCAAAGACACTCTCAGGCTAAATCCTAGCAGACTTTTCAAACAGAGAAATGGCCCAAGCTGATCTAAGGGATATTCAGCCTGGGAGAGGCACTTAGATATGAGCAGGTAATGTCTAAGTGTTCTGCATAGGCTCATTGACTCAATTCAGCAGTGTCTGGACACTTAGCCAATGCAAGTCAGTTCTCTTTACTTCACTACCAAAATGGATCAAACTGAATTGAATTAGGGCTGTTTTAATGGTAATTGAGAATGTCTATAATAAGGCTCAATGCAGTTTAACAAACCCATTTTAACCAACATAATTAGTTCATTCAGATTTACTTTTCCAGTTCTCCCCACATAGAGGACCTCTCAGGAAAGGGTATGTCATGAAAACACGGTTTATACACCATCAGTGCAGAGTTATACAAAGTAGTTATGTACAAAACTTTTCCAGATGAGTGGTACATATTAAGGTCTGCTGCCCCAGTGTTACATGTCTATAAGTCATACTTCATTAGATCTCCAAACAAATCACAGAATCACAGAATATTATGAGTTGGAAGGGACCCACAAGGATC
>WEKX01005354.1:10995-34378 GCA_013390025.1 Pitta sordida | reverse complement strand
TCAGGCAGGACCTGCCTTTCCAAAATCCATGCTGACTAGATCCAATGTCATGGTTGTTCTGCTTCCAGCCCACTCATTGCAGGACCATAAACTCACTGTGGTTGCAGGACCTGTGATGAAAAACAGTAACATCTACTTTTCAAGTGTTTTTCAATTACCTTCCTCCATCCCCAATACACTCAAAGGCAGCTTCTGGCTCTGAGAGAATGCACATCTTGAGTGCTGTAGCAGTACAGTAGCTGCTGGTGACAACATGAATCTGGCTTCTGAACTATCTCATCTCCTTTTAAAGCTACAACTTATGTCTGATTTTCTGGTTGCTGGACAAAAATGTGAAGAGGTAGATTTCAAGTGTAGGAGAACTTGGAAGGATCACATACCAGGCATTAATATTAAAAAATCCTCAAAAAAACCCCAAATGCACACTCACAAGAAAACTACTGCAGTTAGAAATCAGTAGAAATTGCTTATTCTCAAGTGCGATGTCATTTTGGAGATAATAATACCAAAATAACATAGAGTCAGTTTAATTTTTTCTCTCTGAACAGCATTGACAATTCCTGATTCTCCACATTAGTTCAGAAGTTAAGTATCTCAAGGAAATGTAACTAAATTAAGACTCTTACCAAAAAAATCTTTCTGGAGGTCAAGTGTTTGATTTGAATTCTGTTGGAGATGCATGGAAAGAAATATATTGAGTGGTATGCAGAAAGTGCTCAGTCACCAGAAAAGACCTTTCGAAAAACCTTTCAGCTATTCAGTAGCCTATATGTTCACCTCTGCATCTCATCCACTGAGTTCTAATGCACACATCTATTTACCAGTCTTCTGCTGTTAAAACGAATATGTTTCTTCACTCATCTAATCACCAACCCCCTTCCCATATCTAACTCTGTACTTATGATCATGCTAACTAAGGCTGATCAGAGCCATGAGTAGGAAATGCAATTTTGTTCTCCAATTGCCTTATTCATTATCCTCCTCAGCATTTACATTCTGCGCATCAGGATGCTGCATATAATATGACCATTTACTACGTGCTTGTGACAGCCTGTGACCGCATCGTCCCTGGCGGTGTTTAAGGGTAGACAGCATGAAGTGTTGAGGGTCATGATATAAACGTTATAGCTGTTAGGTTTTAGTTTGATTATAGATTGGACTTGATGATCTTCAAAATCTTTTCCAATCTTATCAACACTGTGATACTGTGAAGCATGTGGACAATGCAACGCAGACATGGGACCGCAGAGATACAATTCAGGTTAGAAAAAGTATTTGCAAATGAGTCTGCAATATTTCCCTGGAGAGCTACATTTTTTTCTGCAGTTCTCACCTGCATAAATGTAAGTATACAGAGGAATGAATTATTTACATGGGTAAAAAAAAGTAAGTTGCTTCTTATTTAGGTAATTTTCCTTCTAAAAATTAGGTATTAAATTACGAATGTCATTCGTAATTTAATACCTAATTTTTAGAAGGAAATATAAGAGATACGAGCAATGTCATTTTCACAGGCTAGTCAGAAGCACTCAATCCTGTACATCATGTACACCTGAATTATTCACCCATTACCTGGCCTTTCATCAGACGTTTCTTTATGCTTTGGAAGCAGTTTCTGTGCAGATCTCCTCCAGAGAGCTCATAAATGCAGGAGAGGTTATACCCAGTGTCTGGAGCTCAAAAGCAAACAGTGTCTGCTTTGAGACATGCACTGCTCTACTACAGTATAGCTCATGCTTCTTACTTGAATAAAAAGGTCATATAAAAACCTTTAAAATGTCTCATGATTGAAAAGGATGAGTATGGAACTAAAGGTATCTCAACATGAACTGTTAGTTCTAAGTTTCCCTGCTGAAACTGGTCTCCTAGCCTGCTGAGTCTTCTGTAATTTAAACTACGGATATAACATAATATCATATGATGGCTGGTTTTGACTCTGACATGCTGGGGTAAACAGTAATGCTCTCCTGAGCAGTGGGAGGTCTTGGAACATGTACTATATACAACTCTACACTTGCTTCAGAAAAAGCTATTGGTGTTCCATCTTTGACTCCAACATTTAGATACTGCAGAGAAATCAGAGATGGGAGAATTCAGTGTTGAGGTTTTTTCCCCATATGTTTCTGTCTGCAATGCCTCAGTCATGCACCAGATTTCCAGAACAATAATTTAATTTACATAAAAGCCTGGAAAAATATTGGATAATTAAAGTTGAAGAGCCACTTTGCCCTGAACCCTCCCCAATATATGTGGAGATGGGAGAGTGAATGCCACTCCAGAACTGGAGTGCATCCTCCAAAGCTTAACCCAAATCATACTCACAGTTTAGGAGGGGAAAACATAATGATTGGACTTTAATCCACAGTGAACTGAATGCCTGTCCCTTCTCCTTCTACTCTCTGGAAATGTTTTTATACTCAGACCGATTCAGCTCTGGAGAGTCAGGAAAGGAGCTCATGCAGTGGAGAACACATGTAATTCTGACAGAAAACACCCACTCTGCATCTGCTAGCAAAGGCAAAAACCAACTTGTGTTTGAAAAGAGGTGGATTATCCAGCCTACTGGTCACATATCTAACCCTGTGAAAGCTTGTCTCATTGTTCATTCTCTGTGTAGGTCAAAAAAATCTGTGCTTGCCTTTGGCTCATACATCAGCCTGAGGTGCTTGTCGCTTCTACAGTGAGGTTTGCTCTTGTTATTATCTGTTCTGAAAGGAGAAAGTAACTTTTGTTTTTCTACTAATAAATCCCTTGGGGTTAATTAAAGTGAATTGATGCCAGATGATCACTGTTTACAGACACTTATATAGGGTTTATTTTAGAACAATTTCATTACATAGGAAGACAGGTATGTAGCAGGTTTTGTCATTCTTATCTATAGTAATATAGCAATATAAAAGCATAAAGATATTACCCAAGAAAATATATAAGGTAAAAGATAGAAAAGAACTTTGTAGTCAACACCCAAAGGTCTCTGATGGACTTGGTTGCTGTCACTGCCATCTTGGTTCGTAAGGGACTCATGGGGGAAGAAGTCCAGAGAACATAAAGTCCAATGGGTTTATATACCCCCAAAAACTCTCCTGGTGCCTTCCTTATGTGTGTGTGGGGGGGCTGGTTTAGCACAGTCATGCTGGCTTTGCAAGAATGGGTAAGAGGCTGGAGGTACTGGGTTTTGTACGTCATTTAGGCTTGGGAGGGCAGGGGACTGTGTGTTTCAGTGGCGTCCCTGCTGAGAGTGGGGCCTTCTCTGCAGGAGTGGTGAGTGTGTGCACAGAAGGCACGCGTGACATGGTCTGGCTCAGAGGAGATAAGAATTACACTTCCAGACACTGACCCTGGCCTCTACAAAGCTGACAGTCTGTGGGCTATGACCTTCTCCTCTCAGCCTTTGTCTTCAATCTCCTGGCAGGAGTCTTCTTTGCATAGCTTGCTACAGAAACAATGTTTTAAGGGAAGTAAAATATAAAGTTCCTCATAGCTCACCACCTAAGCAAATACAGTAATCCCTGACTACTGCCTGGTTCACCATTCGTGGCTTCAATACATTGCAGGGTTTTTTCTGCATCTTTACTGTATTTACTCTTTTTACTGTATTTACTGCTACTTCACAGATTTCACTTGTCATGGCATCTGTCCGGAGCCAGCCTCCCGAGATATTCAAGGGATTACTGTGGTTATTGCACCTGACACATATCACTCCAAATGGAAAGATAAACTGAAGCCCCTTATCTTTACATCCACGTCATTTGCTACTCATCCTTAAAGAATATACTTCTGTAAAAATCACATCACATCACATCATACTCTTTAACAAGAAAGAAATTTTCCAAATTGTCTTTACTGAGTCTTTTGTAGATTTGGGGGTTGTAACTATGTAGCCATAACTACCCCAGTTTCTCCCAGATTTCTTCCAGGATGGACTCTACTGCCTATGGTATTTTTTAGACCCCCACATCTGTCTCCCATTGCAAGCAAGGCTATTTCTGCAAAGCATTTTGTCAGTGTATATTGTCTGGCATAATAAATATCTGTGAAGATCGGCCTCAGATACATGGATCTGAATGAATGGGCAATTCTTAGTTAGAGTGTAAGAAACCATCAACCCTTGCATAGTGACAGGGAGTGGTAACTCAGCCAGTTAATCAAGACATGAGAGAAAGGACAAGTAAAACAGGAACCCACTGCCAAAAGTAGTCCTTGCAGAGTCATCCAAAGCTAAGCTGAATGTATCACCAGCCAATATCTTGTAATTATAGGCGGATAGACTATATATTACCAGAAATCTTTTTATCACGTATTATTCTGACCTCATGGGAAATGCAGCAAGGAGCCACTCAGCTCACCACCCACTCTTACTTTGGCTTGACAGCCAGAAAGGAACTAAATGTTAAATCACATTAATGGATTTGTGGCAATATCAGTGGGATCAGCAGAGTAAGAATGTAGGAGTGATGCAGTAGAACATAACTAGTGGAAGCAACAATTGAAAAAGACAACAATTAATCTGTGTGCCATGAAAGGGAACTACGTAATTAGTTCCATTCTAGTGCCACACTCAGAAGAGGGCCTAGCCCTGGGTTGGGGAAACTGGAGTGAGTGGAGGACTGCTACCAGGTACTGAGAGAGGTGAATGGAACGTGTCCTGCCTCTCAGGTGATCTAAAGCAGGTACTGTTTTCATTATTTATTCTCTGCATTGGCTGGCTGTCCTGGTTTGGGGTTTTTTGCCATTGGCAGTGAGGGGGTTAACAGCTCCTGCCTGGGCCTCCGTCGCTGCCATGGTGTCATGGGTTTGGTGTTAGAGGTTTTGTTTTACATGTTTACAAAGGAAGAAAAGTTTTAGCCATTTTCTTTCCCACTCCCCTCCCCCCGGGACGAGAGGGGATTTAACACACATGTTTTCTTTGTGAGGTTTTTTTCCCATTTTCTCCCGAGATTGGGGGGGGGCGCGGTGGCACGGCTTTCCCCGCGGCTTTCCCCCCTCGGCCCCCCTTGCCACCACCAGAGTGGTGCCGGCGGCGCGGAGGTGGCACACCTGCCCAGTTCCCTGTAGGGGCCGGGGGGGCAGCCATGTGGGGGTCCAGAGGTCGCCTTGATGATGATGTAAAACACTGGGTCTTCTGGAGAGACAGACAGGATTGACAGCCCCGGAGCCTCATCCCATTGGACACAGAGACATTACCGGGGGAAGAACTAAAAGGGTTTTAAAAGCTACAGCGGGAGGCAGCCTGGTCTCTCTCTTGCTCTTGCTGGAATCGCCGCTGCTTTCTCCCAGCTGCTCCTGCACCCCATGGCCGCCTTCTCCCAGCTGCATCATCCGTCACTTCTTGCTAAAGCCCCTCCCTGACGATAGCCAGACCTTGCTATAATTTTCATCCATGTTTTGCCATTGTTGGGACTTTCCTTTTGGGTATTGTTACTTCAGTGAGGGATACTCTGTTTGTGTGGGTGGTTTTGGGGGGTGGTTGGGGTATTTCCCTGTTGTTTTCCAGGATTAGTTTGACTGACATACACACCTTTTTTCATACGTNTCAGGCAACAGAGAATGGAAGAGCTGTCGTCCCTGGGTCGAGATCTCGCTTGGGAAAGGGTCATGAAAGGCTTTTCCTCTTGTGAGAGGGAGAGAGAACTTTATGAAAAGGTAGAGAGATGATTTCCTACCCTAAACCTGGTCAGAAATACCAACTTGCCTGGCTTTTCCCCTACTCCTGTTCCCCCTTTGTTCCCTGGAGGAAAAAAGGGAATATGAAATCTGTTGTATGAGATGGAGGGGTGGGGGGGGGAAAGGTTGCCTTTAAATGATGCTTCTCACATTAAGCTCTGATCTTGTTAGTTAATAAATAAATTCTTTATACTCCTCACTTGTAGCTTGCCTTGTTTTGCCTGTTATAAGTTTTTTTCCCAGGTTTTTCTCCAGGAGAGGTTGTGGGTGAATCTCTGGCATCCAGCCAAGGTCAAACCATGACACAGGCAAATCCCTTTTTGGTTCTTTTGCTTACAGGCAGGGCTGATCCTATCTAGACGCACATTTAGATATTGATGCAGATAATAGACATGTAGGCATAGAAATAGATAATATACATGCATATGTACAGAAATAGGTATAAACAGGCACAGATTCAAATACAGATACAGATTAGATGTAGATGCAGGCATAAGCACAGCCCTGCCTTGCTCGTCCACCACCCCCTTCCCCAGCATCCTGACACACCATCAGCAATAACAATTACATTAGTAGCTAAACCACAGGGAATAATAAAGGGAAAAATAAAGCAAAAAAATTCAAAAATATTTAAGCACCATAGCTAATTTGGGGTTAGGCATGTTTGGGGGTGTTGCATGAGCAGATAACATTTGATCAGAGGGCTAGAAAAAGACAGGCTGCTGGTCTCTCAATTCATCCTTCCTATGTTTTCTTCCCAAGATTTCACCTTCTCCTTTTTCTTTTGCTCTCTGCTGGTGTGATTTCAGATTCTATAGTGAAATGGTGGATTGCATATGTGCCTTGAAAGAAGTAATACAGACTTCTTTTTTGAGATGACAAAGACCAGATGAAGATGTCTGAAGAATTTGGATCAAATACTATTCCTGCCTTTTTTTTTAAACAGTAAACATACAAGGTTTGGGTGTAGGTTTGCGTGTCAACACACAAGGTTGACAGCAGCTCTTTCTGTTATCAACTTTGTGATCTTTCTTCACTGCCTCTATCTGTCCTTTTCTCTCCTGTACCTTCTGCCTCTTAGAAAAAATTATTGGCAGTTGAAAAATTCATTATAAATATATTTGAAAAATTAAATTGTTGTTGTGTCAAAGGTTAGGAGTTCTTTTTTAAATATTGCATGAACTTGTATGTGGTTAGAAATAGACAAAGAGATAGTGCAGCTACGTAGGGAGGCACGGTCCCTGGTGGTGACGCAAACTGACACAGGCTCGGGATGCATTGCAAACCAGGAACAAGTTTATTGTTTATCCACACACTTTCATATGTTTCTAAGATGTTCACGTGACAGGTTAAGAAGAATCATTGGTCAAAGCCCACTTTCCACGCGACCTAATTTCCTAATTCTATGATTGGTTGGGAAAGTATGTTCACAAAATACAGAATCACAGAATCACAGAAAATTATGAGTTGGAAGGGACCCACAAGGATCATCTAGTCCAACTCACCATCTAATACCCGTACAGCGACCGAGAGCACATCCCAGAGCGTAATACCAACCTAGATGCCTCACAGTCTAGCAGGCCACTCCGAGCCGGAAGGGGCCCAGGGTCATCCAGCCCTACACCCCCCAGCTAGGCCATGTCACTAAGCTCCTCGTCCAGTCTTCTCTTAAACACCTCCAGGGATGGCGACTCCACCACCTCCCTGGGCAGCCCATTCCAATATGCAATTACTCTCTCTGTGAAAAACCGCTTCTTAACATTAAGATTAAACCTCCCCATNTATTGTTGGAGCCTGCCCATCTCTCCAGCCTGTCAAGGTCCCTCTGCAGGGCCTTCCTACCCTCCGGCAGTTCAACATTTCTCCTCAGAATGAGATCTGGTTTCAGGTTCTCTGTGTATGTATCTGGAGACCAATCAGAGCGAGCATGATAAAGGAATGCATTTGGACCAGGCTAAGGTGCTACTTGAGCACAATGTTCGAGTCCTGCTATCTTATAGGAACAGGCAATGGTGTGTTTGACCTTGATGGGAAGGTTCTGTGTCCTTGAGAATGAAAATTTATATTAAAAATATATATTAAAAATCATATAGTATTGTAAACAATCTACCTAGTGGCCTTGTGAGGGATTTAGGGACTAAGGCACAGGGTCATGTCTACCCGCATAAGCAGGTCAGTCCATTGCATCTAGTGATAGGAGCATCACAGGGGCTCTCCAGTGTCCAACATGTGCCATTTTGTCAGGCCTGCTTGCTCACAGCTGTCCCCACAGTCTCAGTCTGCTGCAAGCTCACTGCTTAGGACAGCTTGCCAGCATCATTCTCCTGTCTCCCTCGGTATAGGCAGGTAGCTCAAGGCTAGTAAAACTAATTCAGTATCAGCTTTAACCACTCCTTTCAAACAGTTTGGTTTAGCAGTTTTTCTCTTCTATGTGGAAGTAAATCAAATCTAAAGTTTCCAGATTCTTCTCCAACTGTAATCTCATGTTAGGGAACCTTTACGCTTATTGATTGTAGAAAACTTTGACTTTCACTGAAAGCATGGTGTTAGCTGCTGTGTAGCCTCCCACACAAGGATTGAGCAGCAAGTTCCCAATCACCTCTTGATGTTTTCAGCTAAAACTGGAGAACGCACATTGGTAAAGTATATCTCAAAAATGGGAAGAGGTTGGCTCCAGTTCCAAGCAGCAGTATGACAGAAAAAAAATGCATGTGGCCAGGCCCTTTCTCAAAGCATGCAGGAGTCGCCGTCCCTGGAGGTGTTTAAGAAAAGTTTGGACGCTGTACTTAGTAGCATGACCTAGATATTAGGGTAGTGTGTTATTGCTAGGATAGTGTGTTGGTAGCAGGATGACAACAGGTTAAGTAACAGGTGATAAGTGATAGGTTGGACTCAATGATCTCTGTGGTCTTTTCCAACCTTACTATTTCTGTGATTCTGTGACTTACCCTCCCATCTTTGAAGAGAGCATTTCAAGTACAGAATGTTCTTGAACAGTCAGTGCTGGGCACTATGAAGAGACCAATTTGACGCCTTGTCCACCAAAACCACAGACAAAGGTTCTGAGGTCACTAAACATCATCAAGTTCTATTGGCCTGACCAGGTGTCTTGGGTCAATTAAGATGAAGTATGAATTGAATTTAGAAATACTTGAATAATACATATATGGAGAGAAATAAGAACTTTACTGGGAGAAAGGGAAAAAAAATAATATAACAAATATATATATATATGTTGAACAACAACAGTAACTGNATATATATATATATATGTATGTTTGAACAAGAACAATAATAGTATAAACCCACACACACACATTGGAGCAATGACATCTGTAAACAAGTGGGAAAACAAACGAGCAGAAGGGGGGTACCTAGTTCAAGGGAAATCAGGGCACCTCTGGGATTCCAGGGGCAGGGGAATAGAGTTCAGGGTAGGCAAACCAGTGGAGTAACAGCCAGTGATCCTTTCCTGAAATGTCCAAGAGGCTGGAGGGGAGATCCAGCGGTCGGCAGGGGAAAAAAAAAGCCGTGCTGAGATGAGGAGTCAAAGGTCCACGTGGTCCTGGGCAAAATAGTGGCGGCAGAGATCAGAGGTGAAAACAAGGCTTCCTCAGTCCAGAAGATCCACGAACACCCCTCCTGAGGCCCAAAAGATGTAGTTACAGGACCTCTGGCCCCTCCCATGTCACATGCCTTGTGGGCATGTCTTCACATGCTATCGGCTGTCACTCAGCCTGCCCCAGCCCTCAAGCTCCTCCCCTAGTCACATGCTTTGCCAGGAAGGAAAGATAAGACACAGGATCCTCCCTTGTTTGTCAGGTGAAAAGGAGAAAATCCTCTCCTGGCCACATTACTTTCAGGGGAGGGAAGGGGAGACAAGAAGAGAAAACTATTTTCTGTTCCAGTAAAAAGGAGAAAAGTTTTACAATAGAACAAAAGGGCTCTCTCCCTGTGACACCAGGTGCCATATGTCTGATGGGCAATGTGGATGCACACTCAGGCAACTTCAGGTGCAAAGTAAAATGCGTGAACTTAAAATTATCACAAAATGAAATGGTGAAGTCAAAAGTCATAGTTTCAAAATTATCCTACAAAAAAGAAATGCTATAAATGGATGAGTTATCACAGACTGTTTCAGTGGAAATGTGACTGGTCTCTGAGAAAAGACAATTCATGAAGCTGATTTCGTTCAGTTCTGTCAAAGCGGGCTTTAAGAGAAAATAGTCTGTGGGGGTTTTTTGGTGTCTTTGGATAAGTTCTAATTATTTGTTTGCTCGATCTGTCAAGAACTTAAATGGTATCTAGTGATATTCTGAAGCTGTCATTTAAAATTAGTCCATTACAGCACAACGTATTGCTGCATGGCCAAAAATAAAAAAAAAAATCAGATATGAAATATGCAACCTGAAAAAATAACCAGGAGGTAACAAAGCTACAACTTCGAAACTCAAAGAGAAGAAAGGTCTTAATATTTTGTCATTTATATATTTAGAGCTTCAAAATTTTAAAAAAAAACACCCTGGCTTTACTTTTTATCCTTATCTTTCAAAAAGTAAGAACATGTCATTTTAGAAGAAAGAAACATTTCCCGGTACTACATAACTTTTATCTTTCAATATTGTTAATAATAACAACAACAAATTGTTAATTTTTTAAAGGCCACAAACAAATGAAATTTCTGTGCTGAACAAAAAAGCACTATATCCAGGAAAGTCTCAAAAGGGACACTTGGCTTCATAATCAAATACCAAAATGATTTGAAAAATCTAATAATATACCATATCCTAGCAATAAATAATATATCTAGCAAACACAAACTTAGAAGAAAAAAATGTCTTTAATCACAGTAATAGTTCTCCTGCTGCCCAGTATATCAAATTACCTTTTCTTTTTCAAAACAATATATCTTCCAAATCCCATTTATTCCTATAGCCTCTGGGCCAGGTTCTGATCTCAGATACACTGTTCAAATCCAGAGTAACTAAACTGAAATCATTCCTTTCAACTGAGACATTTTCTCTGGGTTAAATAGAAATTATTTACCAATGGAGCTGCACAAATAGATTACACAGAGGTCAGTTTCATGTTTCAAACCATGAACTTTCTTTACTGAATGCATCACATAACACTGAATTAACTGAGCATTTGCCTAGCCAGACCAATTACCATGTTTTAAATTCTGTCTTTCTTTATGTGTCATGGAAATATTTTTTTCCTATTCTGGTTTCAATACTATCTAAATGCAGAGAAGTAAGACTGAAAGGAGGAGTCCTGCAAAAAAACCCCAAAAAACAAAAAAGAAAAACCAAATCACAGAATCACAGAATCACAGAATCAGTAAGGTTGGATGCAAATGATCCTGACCTTGCCAGACAGACACATCTCTGAATCATCCAACAACTTTCAAAACCATACCTGATCTGAATGAACGCTGTAAGTCCATGACTACCATTTTTACCACTAACCACACTGTCCTGTCATGGCAATGTGTCTCCAGTTGGACTGGTCTCCTCCTGCCCCCAGTGCTGCATGCTGTGCTAAGGTATTTGTTCATCCTTTGTGCTGGTCTCCCAGTATTAAGAGTCGGGTTCTAGAAAGTTCACAGTCTCTCTGGATAATGTGTCCAGTGCCGCAATGTTCTACTGATATTTTTCCTAATACTTCCTCAGCTGCTTTCAAAGGACCTTTCCTCTTCTTTAAACCTTCAGGCTTAAAAATGTACCAAAGAGGAAAAATGGAATGTGGAGACGTGGGAGAAGGGTGTTTGTTAGATTAACTGAAAGCAGCATCCAAATCTAGTTCTGATTGCAAACATCAAGACTTTACTGAAATATCTCAGAAGAGTGGAAAGTTGGACAGATTTATGGGTGTGCATACTCCACTGGTTTTTATTTTGGAGGTATATATATATGAGCAAAGATTAAAAGCCAAAACAAACCAATATCTAAATCATTGTGTATTGGCGGTACAATGGAATAAATATAGCACAGACCTCAAGATTCTAAAAAACGCTGATTGTAAAAGATAATTTAATCTTTGCATTCACCTCACTGAGACACAAAAAAAATGCCATAAGAATTATGAGAACAATTTCATCTGCACTACTACTTCTTCTCAATTCTTAGAGTGGAGCTTATTTTGATGTGGAACCCATTAAAAAGAGAATGCATTATAGGCTTGAAAGTGTTTTTATTCAATATAACATACCAACCGAAGGTGGTCATATTTCATGTCAAAAGTCAGAACTTGCTGAAATGGTAATACCGCTCACCTAAAAAGCATTACCAGTAATAAAAACACTGCCTTTTACTAATGAAGTCCCTCCTATCTGACAGGTCCCAGACTGGTACATGTACAGGAATCTTTTAGATATTATTAAAATACATCTGAGATTAGTGTATTATCACATTTGCAAAATATTGCCACAGAGACTTTTCAAGAAGAATATTGGGAACTAATTATGAAAACTGTGATCATGAAAGGTAGTGTTAAGGCAGGCCACTTGTTAAGCCAAAGAAAAGCTTACATCAGCAGATCTATAAAAAGTGGTCCTTTAGTCACCACAAAAAATAGGAATCATATTTTACATCTACTCCAATTGACATAGTTTGGATTCCTGCATGTAAAGAACATCCAATGTGTAAGGCATTACTTGTATGAATTATAGACATAAATAAAATAGGCCAGTAACAACCTTCTATCCAGAGAATTAACCCTATAAAATCTAACTTTTAATTGTACTCCTTGCTGACAAAGATTTGGTGTTCCCATGAGACTTTTAAGCAACTTAGTAAAAAACCACATGTATCAACATGGGTGGGAACTACTAACAGAATTTTGGCTGGATTTTGTACAGTTTCATCATACAACAAAAGCACCAAAAAAAGATGTGATTCTGTGCAGATAATCAATGTCTAGAGGTGATGTCAGTGACTGTAATTGCAATTGCACTAGGACCTCAATAAATACTTCTGAACTTTTCCACTATCTGAGAGAAAATGCCATGCATTTTTAACATCCACTTTATGATTTCAGCAATTGCCATCAGGATTTTTTTCCTGAAATCTGATGGGCACTGTATATCCTTTACAAATAACAATTGTATCTGACTAACCTTCACATGACCAGCGGTAAGAAGGACCTGGGAGTGCTGATCAACAGCTGCTGAACGTGAGCCAACAACGTGTCCAGGTGTCCAAGAAGGCCACTGATATCTTGGCCTAGCAGGACTGTCAAAAATAGTGTGGCCAGCAGCACTAGGGAAGTGGTTGTTCCTCTCCACTTGGCACTGGTGAGGCTGCGCATTGAATCCCGTGTTTAGTTCTGGGCCCCTCACTAGAAGAAAGACATTTTGTTGCTGGAGTGTGTCCAGAGGAGGGTAACAAAACTGGTGAAGAGTCTAGAGAGTAAGTCATATGAGGAGCTGAGTGACTTGGAGGTGTTTAGCCTGCAGAAGAGAAGGCTCAGGGGAGACTTTAGCACTCTCTACAACTACCTGAAAGGAAGTCATAGCAATGTGGGGATTGGTCTCTTCTCCCAGGTAAGTACAGTTATTCCCCCGCATTTGCGAGGAACAGGTCATGCCAGGGCTCTCGCAGAACATCAAATTCGCAAAGACACATGGGTCATTAATATGCATGCAGGCCATGTCCATTGCTCCACCCCCCACCACCACTCCAGAGCACTGCAGACACTTTTCCACTCCTTCTCATGGGCTTTCTCAGCACAGGGGAGCAATGGGAACCGTTTCTGAGTGGCTGCTGCAACCACGCATGCTCACGGCCCAAACCCCACACTGCTGCTCCCCCCCCCTAGCCCTGCCCCTGGCCCCGGTGCTCGTGCCTGCCGCATCCCGGCCCCGCGCCATCCCGGCCTGCCAGGGCTGTCTGCGTGGCGTGGCCGGGTGGGCATATCTCACCACTGCACTATCCCAGCTGCTTCTGCAGCTGCTACCTGGCTGCTGCCACCGTGCATGCTCGCCCTGTCTCCGCAGCAGGGAAGGCACACCCCATGATGCTTATGGTGGGGGTGGGGACAATGGTATTGGAGTTTCTTTCCCTTTAACATCCACGGGTCCCAGGAAGGGCAGCGCTGCCTGAGCTTTGACTGGTCTTAGAGTAACAAGGAATGGCATGTCTTGTGGTGGTGCTGTGCTGGGTCTCAGCAGCTGCCTAGGGCATACTGCGGCATGACCCTTCCACTGTAGGGACTGGGCACAGAGACACACAGGACCAGGTCAGGGACCGGAGCACGGTGCCACCATTGCAAGACTGAGAAACCGCGCACCCTCCCCACCTGGCCGGCCCCGTCCCGCCCCAGAGGGAGCGCCAGCACCGTCCCTCGGCAAAGCAGAGGCAGTGCGCATGCATCAGCCAAGGAACCTCGCAGATCCCTGAAACTGAATTGCGAGAAATTTTCCTCACAAATCTGCGGGGTCGTCATGGAGAGGTCTCAATGAAGCGGGGATATACTGTAGTGACAGCATAAGAGGAAATGGCTTCAGGCTGTGATAGGGGAGGTTCAGGCTGGACATTAGGAATAAATTCTTCACTGAAAGGATTGTTAAGCATTGGAACACACTGCCTAGGGAAATGGTGGTCACCATTGGAAGTGTTCAAGAAACAAGGGGATGTGGCACTCAGTGCCATGGTTTAATTGACAGGGTGTTTGGTCTGTGGCCTGAGCCCTTACCTTGATAAGGCCTAAAATCTGGTCAGAAAATTCATACATTCATAATTCATTTCATCAAAGCTATCTGTGATGACTTACTTGTGGCACCATGGTAATGGTTTTGACGTTGAATGTTGCTAAAACCAGCCTAGTTCATCAAACTTCAAACACACATCCTGCTTTTTGAAGTTGGATGTGACAGATAAACTGTAGCTGGCCTGTAAATTTGTGACTAGCAATCAATCACTTTGTAAAAAGGGATATGTTGAGATTTGGGAATTTACAACTAAAATCAGAATTATTGTGATTTTCTACTAATAAAATTATGGCTATGTAGACTTTCTTGAAAGGAATTGTTTTAAATAAAGGTGAAGCATGGCTTTTCTTGGTGGGGGCAGGGAGGGGGGAGTGTATGAAAGCCTGTTTCTCTCCCTAGGGTTGTTGGAGAAATGAATGTGGAGACTACAGATAGCACAGCTATTGTGTTGGCCGATTCCCTCCACCTGGGAGCTATTGGGCCCTGTCTTTTGTTTTTTAATAGGGTCTGATTGTATCTTGGGTGGACCAAACAGCCCATCAGCCAAATAAGTAAGTTTCAGTGGCTGATTATCATGTGAAGAAACAATAACTTTCCAACTACCAAATTCTGTGAGTTTAAAAAAAAAAGAAAGGAGGAGAAAATGGAACTGAGTTTATTTTTTTAAGTTGCATTTTATAAGTTTTAAATTGTACTAGTTTTGATATTTTGTGTTTTGTTCCCTTAGGAGTTTTAAATTGCATATGCTATTTCTATATTTTCATTTTACAGCCCTTTATCATCTGTCTTGCCTTGTTATTTTATGGTGAAACCTTTAAATACAATTTGTTTCTCTATGTAATTTTTTGATTCAACAAATCTGTGAAATGGAAATTTTAATTTCGTGTGTTATGGCCATTTTTGTTTAGTATTGTCTCAGATTTCATGTAAATCAAAGTTGCATAAATCCATTTAGAAAATCTTTAAACCTGGGAATTCTTAAAGTAAGTTTATTGGGTTTTCTGATCCATTTTTATTTAGACCAAAAAACAGTATTGTAGAAAGAATTAAGTATATATTTTTATATTTACTGAAATGGACTGTGGTTACTTTGGATAATAAGGAAAACTTCAGTACAGTCATCCCTCTTTCACTTCACACCCCCCATATTATAGCTTCACATCTTAGTGGCATGACTTTTTAACAGTGAAGGAGGCCCCTTTTCGCAGCAGCGCATGTGCAACATGGCACGCATGAATATTCAATTAGGCAGTCATGAATATGCAAATCAACCCCCATGCCATGCCTCACAGACCATGGGTGCACTGCTCTGCCTGTGGCAAGCCACGCCAGTCCCACTCTGCCCCTCTGCTCCAAGCCACGCCGGCCCTGCTCTCCTCCCCTCAGCTCTGCTCCAGGCCACACCAGCTCCACGCCTCTCCCCTTGGGGCCACACTGGCTCCCACCCGTCCCCTCGAGGCTGCGCCACCTCGCCTTCCTCCCCTCAGGACTGTGCCAGCTCCCCCTGCTCCCCTCGGGGCCGCTTGAGTCTGCCAGGACAGCAGTGCAGGGAGTTCCCCCACACCAGTGTCCCCAGCCAAGCATAAAAGGGTTTTTCCCAGTGTGGGGTGGCTGCAGGCACCAGGAAGTGCTGACACAAACACCAATACACAACAGGGTGGTGCCAAAATAGCGTCGGAGCACTGGGGGGGGCAGTGTGAGGTTGCGGGGAAAATTTGCGTATTAATGAGCTGCCAATCAATGTGGGAGGTGGGCTTAATGGGACCTGAATAAGACCATGGTCCCATGGTATAGGAGACCCGACTATATTACATAATTTGCATTTTTTTTGTATTTTGAATTTTTTATATGTTATATATATATCCTCTTAGATATTGTTCGTGTACTTCTTTTATCCCTGTATCAAGGAGTTGTTGCTTGAACAAAAGATGCCTATAGAATGAAGTGAGCATGTGCAGACATAACCAATCAAGAGTTGTGAAATATCAACTCCACTTCCTGAAATATGACTCTGACCAATTGAACTTTACTCCACTTCCTAAGAAAGTACTCCAACCGATCAAGATAGACTCCTCCCAGATATTAGAGGATAAAAAGTTGAGTCAACCGCAACCTGGTTTTGCCCCTAGAACTGGATCCCAAGTTCCCTGCACTGTTAATTTTGCTCTGTTTTCTCAATTTCGTTAAATGAAATTATTATTTACTTCTTAAATAGAGTGAGATTCCCCTCGTTTTTAACATCTTTATACTATAAAAGTCCAGTCCTTTTTCACAGAGTCAGGTTCTTCTAATACAATCCTTCTTGTATGCATGTGTGGAGATTTGTCCCTTAGGCTGGGTGCACCCCTCATGGATATTCCCCATGAGCATTGGTATGTATGAGTTGCATCAAATCTCTACTTAATAGTTATTTATTTTTGCTAGCTTTAATATGATTGCTTCAATAATTCCTTCAATAGAATGCATTGTTCTAATATGCCAATATTAGAATAGTTTTTGTGTTTATATTATATAGTAAATAACTGATAAATCTTTTGTCTGACCATTTGTGATAATAAATTATAATAATAAATTATAACAAAAATAATAATAAATAAATTATTCGTTTTATATAAATATTCTCAATTTGCCCTCATTAAAACCTGTGGGACAAAAGGTGTTCAATCACACCTGTATAATTCCTTAAATATAAACCATTACCAGAATCTGAGGCTAAGGCTGCCTCTAGCGACACCCAGGCACCTCATGATTCAATGGCAGAGCTTCTTTAAAAATTTATTTTGTCTAAGCCTTCCACTCCCACCTGTGACATGGTTTAAGGTTGGACTTGATGATATTGTAGATATTTTCTGACCTTGATGATTTTGTGACTGTACCAAAGTAATTCTGACCTGATCACATGCCTGGCCATGTGTAACTGAAATACTCAAACCAAAGTCCTTTCTTGTAGACTAGGACACCAGTATCACAAGGTCTGCAGAAATTAGACCTTAACATGTCCTCTCTATATAACTGAAGTTTAAAGAAAAGAGTTTCAAAGCTCCTAGAGTTTTTTTGTCCCTCAGGTGCCCCGTAGAGCATTCAGTTAAGAACTCTCCCTTGTTTCCTATAATACTGATGTATGTCTATTAAACCAATAGAGTTATACAGTATATCCTCACTGCATTGTGACCCCTCCATTGCTACCTCATTGATTTGCCAGGAAAGTTTTTCACAATTTTGTTTCATCCATTTGCAAGGTTCCCCAGTCAACACATGTGCAGTACCTCTGCTCCGCCAAGGGGCGGTGCCAGCACTCCCTGTGGGGTGGGACTGTCCTGGCCAGGAGTCACACTGTCCCCTGTTACTCTAAGAGCAGTCAGGGAACTAACCCCTCTGCTCGGGCGTGTGTTGCTGTTTCCATGGCGACAGGTGGGGAAGGGATGTGCCCCAGGAAAGTGGGGCTGGCCGCAGCAGCCAGCAGGACATGCTCATTCCACTGCCGCAACTGCAGCCCACCCACGCCACACAGGGCCAGGATGCTGCGCGGGGCCGGGATACGGCATCCCAGACCCATGCTGCAGTGGACACAAGCACCGGGGTCAAAGGGGGAGGGCAGGGTGTGGAGCAGCAGCACAGGGTTTGGACTGCAAGCACGTGTGGTTGCAGCAGCCCGGCCCTGGCTGCAGAAGCAGCAGCATTGCCGAAGAGAAGCCCAGGGATTCGCGGGGGCATCTCCCAAGTCAGAGAGGGCTCAGAAACAGTTCCCTTTGCTCTCCTGTGCTGAGAGAGCCTGTGGGGAAGAGCGGAAAAGTGTCTGCAGTGCTCCGGAGTGGCAGGGGGTGGAGCAATGGGTGTGGCCTGCATGCATATAAATGACCTGGGCATGTTTATGAATTTGACATTCTGTGAGAGCCCTGGCATGACCCGTTCCTCAGAAATGAGGGGGTATAACTGTATTAGCAAATTCTTGATATGAGACAATTGAAATGCATTTTAAAAAGAGGTTTGAATTTGTTTCTTTTAGTCTTGCTTCACACTGGGGAGCCTGAGAATGTGATGTGACCAAATTTTAAGAGTTAGCAGTATTTTTGATAATCTAATGCATTTCTGACCTCTCTGAAAAGTACAGGCCCTTGTACTTTTCAGAGAGGTCTTACTGACCTCTAACTTACTGACCAGTAAACCTCTGGTTCAGGCTTACTGACAGTAAACATGAACTCTAGTGGACATCACTGGAGTTCATGTTTACTGTCATGGGGAGAGGCTTTTTGTTCTATTGTAAAACTTTTCTCCTTTTTATTGGAACAGACAATAGGTATCTCTTCTTATCTCGCTTTCCCTCCCCTGAAAGGAATGTGGCATGGAGGACCCTGTGTCTTATCTTCCCTCCTCTGAAAGGAATGTGAGGAATGTTGCCACGGGAGGGGCTTTCTCCTTTTCACTTGACAAACAATNTATATATTTGTTATATATATATTGGTTATATTATTTTTTTCCTTTTCTCCCAGTAAAGTTCTTATTTCTCTTTCTATATATATATATATAATTCAAGTATTTTTAAATTTAATTCATGCTTCATCTTAATTAACCCAGGACATTTACATAAATTCATTATTTGAATTCTATATTATTGAAAAGTTATCTCAGTCAAAGAAAGATATTTCACTTGTTTGATCAAGAGTTTTATGCAAGTAGATATGGTAAGCAGAAAATGTCCTCTTTAGGAGTATAATGTCTTCTTGTGCTGATTATCGAATATAAAAAACACAGTCTACCTACCTTGCTTAAGATGATAAATCTCTAAATTGTAGGGTTCACTTACCTTACAAGTTTTGATAGCAGCATTAATAGAATTAGGAGCTTATCTGCCTCACCAGGAGATTGTTAAAAACAGAAACTCTAGCAACACGAAAAAAAGGAAAAAGCAGTTGAAAAGAGACCTATTTTTATGGGCAAATCTGGTTGTATTTATGTTTGATGCAAGGCAGTAATTGTGTTTTCTCTCGCTCTCCTGCAACATTATAAACCCCTTTTTAAAACAATAGAAGAAATTTTATCCATTATGGTCTACTTGTTTGGGTTTCATGCATAATTAAAGCTGGACAAAGGCAGCCTCTGATCAGACGCTAACAAGCGGAATTGAAAGAGTCCAGAATCAACCTGAAGCTGATAAAGAGGAATTTTGAAGGGTTGATAAGCAGAGAGCCATTGTTATCCAGGAAAGGATTTACTAGCTTCTGTTTCGTTTGTTTGCTGGCTTCAGGGCAGGATCATCTTCTGTAAAAAAAATGAGTTTTAATTGCTCTTCAGTATGCTCAGGTTCAATGAGCCGTGAAGCCCGTCAGATTTCCATCAGTTTCGGTGGGATCGAGATCACACTGGAGATGTGAGAAAAACCCTACATCTTTTTTCTTTCCCTCCCTGCCTTTTTGCAACAAAATGTGTTCCAAACTTATCCTTTCTTTGCTTTTTCACCCCTGCCCTTAAAAAAGTAATAGATATGAATGCTACCCCTTCTATGCAAAACCACAATGTGGTATGCTATAGTCTCTGAAGCTATTAAGAAGTGTTGATAAAATGGCAATGGGCCTTATACTCAGTCAGGCTGCATGAAAACAAAGTAGGATTTAGAAGATCCAGCTCATGATGGATCTGAATGTTGAAGTGTGAGGAAGATAGTGAAAAAGGTGACATTTTTCCCCAGGCTGCACAGAAGCAACAGCCATTCTGGAAGCGTTTCAGCACCTCAAACAGCTGATGTGCACCTCCTGACAGCACCTCCTGACAGCATACAGAACAGTTTGATCTGCACTGCTAAGGATGCCATCCATGTGCTGTTCCACCCATAGATGTCATTTTTTTTCTTAGTAAACAACAGCACTGTTTTATGAAGAACTTGCACATTCCACATACTTATTTCCAGTATCCAGCATACTCCTGCAGCCTTCAAAACTCTCCTCAGCCAAAGACATACATAACCTCCTGGCACCTGGAACAGGGAGGAGAACAGTTAGACAAGTTAAAAAATAGTAAGGTTGTTGCTGATGTTGATGCTCATAAGACTCGGTCACCCTGATGATACACTGAATTGGATGTGGAAGAACTGAAGCTGTGAAGGAGGACAAATTGCCTTATGAAATATTTGCAACCAATAGATGTTGATGAGCTGCTGTGTACATCTAAACTTAGTTCAGAAATGCATACTATGCTTTTGAGGTAAAACTGTGATCTTTCTAAGCATCTCCTGCTTGACTTAACTTGGTCTTCAGGTTACCCACCTAGTGGATCAAGGAAAGGCTGTGGATGTTGTCTATCTGGGTTTCATTAAAACCTTCAAAACTGTCTCCCATAGTATTCTCTTGAGGGAGCTGGCAATCCATAGCTTAGAAAGGTTTACTCTTTGCTGGGTAAAAAACAAGCTAGCTGCCTGGTCACTAGTGGTGTTCCACAGGTGTCAGTGTTGGGGTCAATTCTGTTTAATGTCATTGATCATCTGGACAAGGGAATCAAGTGCACTCTCCAACAGTTTGTAGAAGACACAAAATTGGGTGAGATTGTTGATCTGCTTGGGGTAAGAAAGCACTCCAGGGGGATCTGAACAGGCTGGATTGATGAACTGAGGCCAACACATGAGGTTCAGCAAGAAAAAGTGCTGGGTCAAACGCTTGGGTCACAACAACTCCATGCAGTGCTACAGACCTGGGAAGAGTGTTTGGGAAACTGCTTAGCAGAAAGGACCTAGGGGTGTTGGTTGACAGCAGTATGTCCAAGGTGGCCAGAAAGGCCAATGGCATCCTGATTGTTTAGTCTGGAGAAAAGGAGGCTCAGGTGAGACCTTATCACCCTCTACAACTACCTGTTATGAGTGTCTGTTTTGGATCATTCAAAGAAGCACCAGCAAAGGTATGAGAAGAAACAGATTTAGTATAACAGTGAAAGCACAACAAAGTTTGTTGGCAAGGTTCAGTCTTCTACTTACTGGATGATCAAAGCACACAGAAAATAAACAGACTAAAATCTAAAATCAATCAATCTAAAACTAGAATCAATCAAAAATATCTACATGGAAAAGGGTAAGGATGGGAAAGAGTACAGATAAAAAGGAATAAGGGAGACCCTCCCATTGAGTCACAAGATTCAGAGTGGACCCCTTGTGAAACTTAGCCCTGGACTTCACGAGGTTTAACAACAAAAATCTAACATTTATTTGACAGCCCAATTTAAACAATTTAACGAAAGATTCTACAGACTTTACTATAAGCACAACAATAGCACACAGGCCTAAAGAGTTTATAAATCTAATATAATTAAGAATATAAGAGAGCAATACTCATAGTAAACAAGTTTATAATTTAACAAGTCTAAGTGCCAGTACACTTCGGCCACAACAACCCCATGCAGTGTTACAGCCCAGGGACAGAGTGGCTGGAGAGCAGCCAGGCAGAAAGGGATCTGGGGGTACTGATTGACAGGAAATTGAACATGAGCCAGTAGTGTGCCCAGGTGGCCAAGAAGGCCAATGGTATCCTGGCCAGTATCTGAAATAGTGTGGCCAGCATGACTAGGGAAGTGATTCTTCCCCTGTACTCAGCACTGGTTAGGCTGCACCTTGAGTACTGTGTTCAGTTGAGGTGCTTGGATGTGTCCAGACAAGGGCAATGAGGATGGTGAGGGGTCTGGGACACAAGCCCTATGAAGAGTGGCTGAGGGAGCTGAGATTGTTTAGACTGGAGAAGAGGAGGCTCACGGGAGACCTTATTACTCTCTACAACTGCCTGAAAAGAAGTTGTAGCCAGGTGGAGGTTTGTCTCTTCTACCAGGCAACCAGTGATGGAATGGGAGGACACAGTCTCAACCTGTGCCAGGGGAAGTTTAGGGTGGATGTTAGGAAATAATTCTTCACAGAAAGAGTGATTGGCCATTGGCATGGGCTGCCCAGGGAGGTGGGGGAGTCGCCATCCCTGGAAGTGTTTAAAAAAAGACTGGATGTGACAGTGCCATGGTTTAGTCGATGATATGATGTTAGATAATAGATTGGACTTGATGACCCCAAAGGTCTTTTCCAACCTAGTTAATTCTGTGATTCTGTACACTTGCTACAGCATTGTCACACTCGTATGCCCACAGACCTGAAGGAACATGTGCAAGGCAAATTAATTAACTCATGCTTTAGAAACTGAACTCCCAGGGAAAAAAAAAAGAAAAAAAGCACTGAAGCAGCATTTCATAAAGACATTTCATTCAACACTGGTCTCAGGAACATACAAGAAAAGGACCTTGTGCAGCTAGGATTGTTTTTGTAGGGTCAGGAGTGGTCAGATCACAAACTCAGTTCATTTACCAAAACTGTCTTAATGAAATACCTTGGAACTTCACCTCACCATTGGATGGAATGGAGAAGGCAGGAAAATTATACATCTGCCAGACCCAGAAGGTCTCAAGGTCTTGGCCTTAATGTTCCTTACCAAAGGTACTATCTGTCTTCCAGTCAAATATCAGAAAAAAAGGAAAGACTTCTGAATGCCAGCTCCTTAGAATGGAGTTAGGACAAGGCTTGCATAACAAAGGTTTCATTGGAAGAGTGGGGGAATGCCAAGGCAAAGGTTGAAGTTAATCATCTTTTAAGTGATTATGTCTTAGTCTGGGGGATCTGGCTCACTGGAAGATTCATAAAAGCCTGATTGATCACTCTTGCTATCTCCAATTACAAAATATCCCCACAGTTTCAAATCAACTTGGGGTAACAAGAGCTTGGAAGTTTACTAGAAAAATGTAAAATAAAACTCTTTTTTTACCTTGCTGCAAAGACATGTGAATTAATCTAATAGACCTATGACAGCTTATAAACTATAGGAGTTAACTAATTCATTAAATATTGCTAAGGATTAATATTTGAAACCATAGGATACAACATACATGCATATCTAATCTCTGGTTGTCATTATAGGGGGTGTGAGTAGTTACAATGCAAGCCCAAATTATGCACCAGACTTCCACCTTTTTGGAGATTTCTCCAGAAAAATATAT
>WEKX01005354.1:0-10907 GCA_013390025.1 Pitta sordida | reverse complement strand
ATTGGAATGGTCTGCCCAGGGAGGTGGTGGAGTCGCCATCCCTGGAGGTGTTTAAGAGAAGACTCGTTGAGGAGCTTAGTGACATGGTCTGGTGACACCTTATAATCTGCCTTAGAAGGTTATCTGCAGCTTGAGGACTCCTGTGAATAAACCAAGGAGGATTTGGCAATATTTTTATTTTGAAGTAAACCTACTTGGAGGAAATTTCTTTCTAATCTAGCTTTCTTTCTGAGTTGTCTACTATCCAATACAGATTTCTTAAATTGCATTTGTTATTCTCTGTTATTGTATATTTTTATTATATTACATAATGCCTAGAGACCTTCACAAGATTTGCAATTCTATTGTAGTAGATAATGAGAGACTAATAGAGAAGGAAAAAGACCCCAACCAGATAATGTGTTCTCTGGACTCCTTATAGTTGGCAAATATTTGCTTAGTTGCTTAAAGAAATAATATTCTGCACATGGTTTGTCTGAAGCTATTAATTTCAGCTGTCCACTACACAGGTTACTCTGTGTCCTGCCTCACGGTCTCCTTAATTTGTTCCCTAACTGGGTGACAAACCAATAGAAAGCAATAGAAAGATGAATGGTGAACAGTAAATAGTACATTTCCTAGAGAAAATTTGGGGCAAATGATCACATATCCTAAAAGCAGTGAAGAACTGAGGACTCATAAATATCCACAGAAACATCTGACAGTTCTCTGAATGTTTGCAAACTAGCAACATGACTCTACAAATACATAATTTTGACCCCACACATTTCGGGGGGAGAAAAAATTAGAACATAGAGACAAAGTGTTCAATTGTGCATGCTCCTGGGTGGTCTCCATTTAGAAAATCTTCTTCATTTTGTATGATTCTTTCATCTCTCTTTTTAAAATAAATGCTGCCAGACATGCATCACTCTTGGCTTGAGGTACAGTTTTACAGTGACACCACAGATCTCAGAGTAGCAAACACAAGAAATATGGATGGGCAGCATCTTTATAGAGATCTCCAACAGAGACGGTCTGGAATGGAAATCCTTCTCAGGAGGGCAATAATTCCAGGAATGTTATCGTAAATCTCCTGACATCCATTGCTATTAGAGGGAAACATGCACTAAAAATCTTGCTCCTTCTGGAGACGTGTACTCAGGCATCCATTGTTTTCTGAACATATCTAGAAAACAATAGTAGCCAACACAGACCCTTGTGTATCCAAGCAATTAAACCCACCACAATTAGAAATAGGCCGTTTCAGAGATGAAGAAAAGCCATAGGTGGCAAATCATACACTGAATAGATTTGCTAAACACACCAGAAGACCAAAGATTTGTAATTGCATACTTTGCTGATTGAACAATGGAGACATAAATGTCTTCTTCAAAAGAACTCAATAACAAAAAAGGCAAAGAATAATCTGAAATACCAGTGTAACACAAACCCATCTCTGAATAGAGTGATTCAGATGAAGTTATAAACAGTACAAAGAGGAAATAACTTGTGAGATTATAACAATACATTACTGATTATAACAAAGCAGAATTAGTTCAGTGAAAAGAAACATCTAAAATGTTTCTAAACCCAGAAGAAAATAGTTGAAAAGCACAATGTTAGCATTTCTTAAATTTACTCCAACTCAGAAGCAGAATGACTGCATACTATTTACACGTCATCACAAATGTACACGACTTCCTTTCTGTGATATATAAGCAGTTTCCCACTTAAAAGAGCTCACAGTCTAAGCATTAGATTTCTCAAATGACATCATCAGTCACAAAGGTTAGTATCCTGAGTACCCCTTTCTTTCTGAAACTAACATTTAAGTCACCTACTGCTCCTGTTCTGTTAGTGCTCATGAAAAAAAATGACATCCAGAACACTCTGAGTGATACTGTTATTTCACAATGGACACTACACTAGAAATTAAATAATAATACTGTTCCCAAATTAGAAGTGAGATTGCCCCATCAGTCTGTTGAAACATACAACAATCCAATACAGACTAAAATATGAATTGCTTATTTAATGACCCCTTCAGTAATATTTATTGTTAAATATAGTAGGAGAGCTTTTCTTCTCTCCTTACATTTTACTGAGAGTTTCTTAGCACTTCCATTTTTTTAACTCTGTTCTTACTAGAGGGACAAAACCTCTGCCCTATGAAACCTCTGGTCTCATGAAAGTAACTGGACACAGAGACCATTCCTCCAGTGTTTTACACAAAAAAGAAAATGGGATTTTCCAGTGCACTAACAACAAAGAAGATCCCAGTTCAGATTGTTAGCTGCATTCAAAGATGCTGGAAGCATGTAAAATGAGGGGGATAAGCAGAGAAATTAGTAGAAACTCTCGATAGTAAAAAAAAAAAAAAACCAACCAAAAAAAAACCCAAGCCAACCAACAAAAAACTGAATGTAGCAGTCAATCAGATTTTACTTGAATTTTATAGATTAATGTGACACAGAAAGCTGCATAGAAAGGAAGAGTTGCATTTGCAGCCTTTGACTAATTGCTACTACTCCCCCTCTTCCCAGGGCTCTTTGGAGTTTTTCCAGGGCTATTCATTCCTTCTTTATCTGTATTTAATTTTCTTCTTTTTCTTCTTTTCCAAATGAAGTTCTGTATAATTTTGTCTTTGAGAAAACCCATTAACTGACATCTTAAAGAAGAGCCATTCATGGACATGAGGATGTGTACCTCAGGGGAGCTAAATACAAGTCACCTGAAAAAAGATTTGAATTCAGTCCACTCATGAAGAAATTCCAATATTATCTACTTCTTAAAAACATTTTTCTGTGCAGACCAAAAAGTAGAGAAACAAGAAAGCCCTCTGACTACTGAATGTTTCCCATTTATAGTGGTTTCTGTGATATCCTGGCAGAGATTGATTTATAAAGCCAGTGGTCCTTAGTAGTTGCTAGGAAACAGTGCCCTGCACTCCATCTGCACACGTGGGGATGTGCAGCTAGGAACTGTGGTTTCTAATGGAGTAATCCTTCTGACCAAACCTGCACAGAGAAATATCATTGTGCAGCTTCTCCAAGACAACACAAGCAAGTTTTAGTCCTGTGTGCATACAATGTGGCTTAAACTAAGCTCAGCTAAACTGAGGTATTAATAACTTTTTCCCCACAGGTCCAATGACTTGGTGCAGATTCTGAGTGCAGAATTTATTCATTTTAGAAATTTACAAAATCAAGGGACTTTCCAGGTCATATATCCAGTCTTTGATATTTCTGGCCACGTATCTAATCCCCTCCTTACATTCATCAAACTCCATCTTTAGAAAAAGACAGGACTTTGTCCACTGCAAACCACATCGGGAAAGAGTAGCCCTTTTTAAATGTCTAGCATAAATTTATTCATGGGGGTTTTTATGTGTCGGAGTAAGCATTGTACTTTCAGCTAAACAGCTTTCTCCTTTTTTTTACTATGTTAATGCTTTTATGGGCAGTAATCCTATTTCTTTGAAGTTTGTTACCAAAACCAACAAACCCCCCTTACTCTTTTATGGTGAGCTCTGTTTTCCTGCTGTATTGTGATGCAGCACTTTTCTTCACTTCTTTCTTTGAATTTTTCTTTCTTAAATGTTGCTGAACATAAAAGTGCATGTTGATTCCAAGTAATATATTACAGTGCACCTGCGCTTCCCCCTCTCTACTGGAAATATCCTGCTACTGCCTAGTGTGAGTTTTTTGGTGGAATTTTTTTTGGTTTTTTGGTTGGTTGGTTGGGGTATTTTGCCACACCAATGGCTAAGAGACACCCTGTGACTGAAAAGTACAAATCCATCTTTTTTTTTCTTTTTTCTTTCACATTTTTCAATGGGTAGCAACCATTCTTGTAATTAATTCTTAAAAGCATCATCTTGGATTTAGTTTTGGTTGATCTAATTCAGCCTTATAATGGCAGGCATCAAGCTAACCAGATTTCTACAGAATTTGCCCTCTTGATATATTTTGTACCTTCAACAAATTTAATTGTTGCACATTGACTTTTTGATCACTAATAGAAGTATTTAAGAAACATCATTTGGAATCTTGTTTTAGAGTGTTAGTTTTGTTTTCATCATAATCCATCACTGTCTGCCCTTTGGAGAGTTTCTTGTACTAATTCTTCTTTCACAGAATACCTAAGCATTATATGAAATATTTTACTGAAGAACAGGTAGGCTACAGCTATTGTGTTACTGTGTTTTCCTTGAAAAAAAAAATCAGTTATTAAAGAAGCCTGAAACTTGATCTGCTGTATTAAGTTGCTACTGTATTTTAGGACATCGTCTTTTATTCCCTGTTGCTTTCATTCTACCTAAAATACTACACATCAGAATAACTAGTCTGTGGCTGCTAGATTTGCTCTTTAGTGTGTTTTCGTAATTGACACTTACTAGCCTCCATTCAAATAGATGGGCATATCTACTCAGTGAGTTCTGTTCCAACATTTGTGGGACCATATCCTCTATCCTATTATCCTACTCCCCATAAAGAGTCCTGCTATCAAGTCTCTGTTCCATCTTCTTGTCTTCAGAGATTAAGTATTATTTATGTTTTGTGGAGGGTTGTCCTTATACTAGACTTAAAGAGTGTCCTTACTTTTTTCCCCTAGCTCTTTATTTACTATGGTTGGAAAGTATTAATCTCTTTCTTCTGTTTTCCTAAGGTTTAAATTATCCCTAGTGTTCACAATTCATATTCTGGTCTTTCACTTTCAATCCTCCAAATTCTGGTTTCTTTTTTCTGAGCCAATCTGTTCTGACTCTTGAAGATTTCTGACAAATTACAACAGCTTGTTTAGTAGAATTATTTGTCAAGAAAAGTCTGGAGTTCTATTGTCTAGGAATACAAATTTCAGTCCAGTGCTTCACCTCAATCCAGCAACTTTGCTCTTCAGACTGAATCACTATGATATAGTCTGCCTTTTTACAGTTAAAAGCCACAGTTACCAAGTTGCTTTTGTAAATACTGCTTTTTTATTTAAATTGAAACTGTCATCATTTAGTGCATTTTTTTACTACTTTCTCTATAGTATCTTTGTTACTTGCCCATTACCAACTTGAAATACTAAAATCTCTTAGGTGAAGTGGGGTCACAATAACAGATGCAACAAAAAAACCTGCACATAAAGCTGGAAGAAGTGGGCTTATTAGTGCAGGATATTAGAGGGATAACAGACCCCTAATAGAATAATAATTGCAAATGGAGTTCAAGTACTACAGTGTGCATACTGTGAAAAGAACACAGAAAGAATTGTCAACATAATCTGGTAGTGTTATATATTAACAATAGGGCTGGCAGTTAAGAAATGTTAATTAATAGTAGAGATAAAAGAGGACCAGCTTATGTCAAAATGTTTTAGAAAAGGATTCTCTATCTGGAAAAGGACTGGGCTCTACTGGTTTTGTAGCTAGGTTAAGTACAGTACTTGTGCTGATTTATTGTCTAACCATTGAGATTTTAGGTTTGGGGTGGTTTTTTCCCCCTGTGTTTCCACCTGTCTGATATTTCATTATCTTTAGTATATCGTCATTGACTTGATTTTACTTTCTTTGTGTTAGAAGAAGGTGATGGTAGTATAGCTATCACCCCAATTTCCCCTCCTCGCATGCACTGTCTTCTGTAATTTAAAGCTCTTCCTATTTATCATGGCATACCTCACCCTAAAGAGGCCTGCTTCAAGGATTCAAGTGAAACAAGTCCTTAAAAAACCTATTCTTCATAGGAAAGCATCTTTCTGTAATATTAATTTTGCCCTTGGCAATAGATTGCTACTTCTGCTATTATTACTTTCTGTTGTGGGACAATTTTTCCTCTAAATTTCTTTTTCATAGTTGTCATGGGTTAGTGTTTGAGATATTTTTTTAATATGTACCCCCAGAGGCATGGAGGCAACCACGGCAGGGAGCTCTGTGCTGTGAACATTACCTGGGTTCTCTGTGCTGTTTCCCAGGGCTGGAGGGTGGTGGGTGGCTCTGCCAGTGGCTGTGGATGAGGGGCAATAGCAACGGCCTGGCAGGAGGGGATCCCACAGGCTGGGAGAAGCACGGCAGAAGTTGTGGGTGTGCGCAGTAGCCCCGCAACTCCTGGTGCATGATTCTGCACACATGCTGGTAGTGCCACTGGAGCCAGACCACATGGCTATGACCAGGGGAAGCCAAGTTACCAACAACCTCTTCTGTTTCTCACCAGAAGTCACCTCAAACTCTTTCATGTTTCCACCTGCAACAACTCTACTCAGTTGCTGATTGGTGGAAGGGTGAGAGCAGAAGCAGAACGAGGTGGGGGCGAGATTTTTTAAACTCAGCATGCAGCAAACTCACACTCCTTCTTCCCTTCTGGATGGAGAAAGCTGAGATATGGACCTTTCTCATGCCCGCTCCCTGCCAGAAGACACAGTAGCCATGTAGTGGCTTCCAACAGCGTGCTCATCCATCCACCTTCTTCACATACCCAGCGGGAAAAGGTTAGTTTTAAACCAATTTCTCCTTAATTTTTCCTTTTCCCCATCAGTTTGTTCTATTCCTTCTGTTTTTCATTAGTATTATTTTCCCTTCTCCTTCTTTGTCCCTTCCCCTTTCCCCTCCCTCTCTATCCTCTTTGTTAGGAAAGAGTGGGAAACGTTTACATATACATATATATACAGTCAACCCTCTATACCTCACGCTTCCCCTCTCGTGACTTCACTTCTTCGCAGTCTGGTTTTCCCACGATTGAGGAAGTCCATTTCATGGGGCATTCGCCATTGCACCTGTGCGAACTGACACTCATGAATATTCAAAGATAGACAATCATGAATATAAAAATCAGCCCCATCTCACGACACAGAACACCAGCACACTGCTCTGCCTGTGCCACCAATCCCACACTGTGGCACTCGTAGCAAAGACTGAGAGTTCTGCCTGCATAGCCCACCCCGCATGGCACTGTGGCAGGGAATGCAGCAGAGATAGACCCCGTCCCACCTGGCCAGTCCCCAGGAGGCTGGACGGAGGCTCCCTAAAAGCACACATAAGCTGTGGTGGCAACTCCAGCCCGGGTCTGTTCTTCTGATCCCTCCCTGCTGTGTTCCCTCCCTAGCATAGGCAGCGGTGCAAGGCACAGCAGCAGGGAATGCAGGCGGACAGAGGCACTGCAGCTTGTAAGGTTTTTCCTCCAAGTCCCAGCTCTGACCCCTCCTCTCCACTGTGCAGGGGAGAGCAGTTTCTACAGTTACCACATCAAAATATTACAGTAGTTGTAAACAAAGTAGTAATGCAAACTATGTACCTTTCCTACCTTTTCGTAACCTACAAGTACCCTGATTAACATGCAAATCTACAAGCAGTGCTGGCTGCTTTGTTGCTGAGTCACATTGTCATGGTAACAGTGCTGCCGAGAGCACATTGGCCAAGCAGAGTTGAAGCTGGTGCATTGGAACAAGCTCCAAGCTGTGGCATGGGGCTGCATCATGAACAGAAACATTTGAGCTGTTAGTGTTAACATCCCAGGACCCCATGACTCCAGTGGGAGGGCTGGGGCCGGTGTTGCCAGTGGACAGTGTTGCCTCTCAAGCATTGCCTTGGCAATAGGACCAGGCTGTTCTGTAGCCAGCCCCAGCCCTCAGAGTGTTCCTGGCATGCCGACACGAGCCTGAGTGTGGAGTACCGCCTTTGAAACTCCACTTTAAACATATTGGCTGCAGGAGCACATGTAAAAGCTCCAAAGGGAAGGAACTAGGCTGAATGACTCCCCACCAATCGCAGCACTGCCACCCTCCCCTCACCTCTGGGACCAGTGCTAAGTCCCAGCACATCAGCACATCAGTCAGGGGCCATGCCGGCACAAGATTTGTTCCAGCGGCACTGCATGACTTGGCCCGATCCCTCAAAGTCCTGTGGTGGCCTCAGACCACCTCCAGGAGGGAGGGAGCCCTTCCTGGTTGTGGCCAAAGCGGTGCTGCTTGCCTCATGTGGTAGATACTGCATGCAGCTCATGTAAAGAAGGCTTCCCAGGTTCCTAAGCATGGCTCCCACAGCCCTGCTCCTCCCTCCCTGCCCCTCTGCAGCTCTGACTGCTGCCCCTGCCTGCCCTATTTGGAGCTCCTTTTTCCCCTTCCCTCCCCTCCCCTCCCCTACTCCCACATCCCAGAGGAGATATTTACACAAACATCTCCTGTGTTAAAAAAAATTTGCGGGTTCCCAGTTTAAACAATTTTTTTTATCTGGAGGATCTCGGCATTGAAACATGCAAGAAAAGCAGAAGTGGAAGCTTTGCCAGTGCTGGCGGTCCAACACAGCTCTGCACCGCCGATCCCAGCCACCACTGCGAGTGTCACGCAGGACACGGCAGGGAGGGCTCAGAAGTACATACAGCCCTGTGATGCTTCCTCCACCTGTTGCAACTGCTTCAGCAGCAGCAGCCCAAACCCAGGACTTGCTGTGGGGGCAGCATGGGCTCTGGGAATCCTTCATCATGATTCCCGGGGACTCCCTAGGCAGGGATGGGGTAGAGAAGACCCACTTCCTTCCCCTCACTGGTCACATCACTCAAGGAGTTTCCAGGAACACCCCACAGTTGCAGAGGATTTGAGGTGGTGGGGTGACAGGTGGGACAAATTTGCATGCTAATGAGCTGCCTATATACACGGACGGAGGGCTTCACAGGGATAGGGGCAGACCTGTGGTACTGTGATAATTGAGAGCCATCTGTATATAGGTAGACAAAATAAAAGCTTTTTTTCCCCCTCAATCCATCCTTTATATAATTTTAAAAGTAAACCATAACTGTCTGCTATAAAAAAGAAGACAATAGTATATTAGAAACTCTATTTTCTGTTATCTCATTTGTTTCTAAGTATTTATACCAGGATACTTAGGATGTGGCTTTAGTTAGGCAACAAGAGTGTTTTATCAGAACATCAACAGCATTGGAAAATTCTTTTTCACATGGCTCTTGTCCCAAGCAAAAATAGAATGTTTTTTTCTGGATGCTTTTTGCTTTTCAGTGTATGTCTCTGTCCTATAGTCTATAGTCAAGCGGCAGTGAGGATTTCTTTTATAAACAAGGCTCTAAAATCTTGATTGTTCCAGAAGTCTCAGTAAAGAATTGTAAAAAAAGAGGTGCAGAGAAAAGCTTGACAAATAATGATATCAGTCAATTTTAGTTCAGAGATCTTCCAACGTCAATTTTTCCAGAGCCTGGGAAAAAAAAATAGCCTGTAATATTGTTTTTTACATCTTTTAGTTTCCCAGCAGTTCTGGAAGTAGTACATGGGGTTTTTTCATCTGTGGGTTTGGCTCATGAACAGCTGGGGCATCGTTACATTCTCTGCCCTTGGGGTTCTCTCTTTATACAGGAATCACAAAGCATAGCTGCACATTTGATCCATGACCTGCTGTTCTAAACTTTCTGTAAACGGACTGACAAAGGTTAGTACCCTTGCTAGACACAAAATTTATTTTACTTTCACAAGTCACCAAGCCACCTTCCCATCAACCACTGGTTAAACTGAGCTTCTGCAATGCCATGGTAGGCCCACACAGACATGGGCAAATGAATATTTATGCCCTGAGATGCTTCTTATAAAATCAACATACTCTGAGTGAGCCATAATGGCCTCAGGACCAGCGCAAGTCAGACCTTGTGCCGGGGTCTCCTCCCAGCTGAATCTCTGTGTGTTAGATAGGCTCTAGTGCATGCTGTGCCAAAGCCTGTTAGGAGTGGGATTTGCAAAGCACAACTCATTCATTATGAAAGAATGATTATTGTTGTGTGCTACTTGGACCAAAGGTAACAGGTAACTGAGATTATGCTTGTGCCTTGATTTCAGTGGGAGCAATCTATATTACCATCTGAAAACTGAACAGGGAAGAACAGAGAAGAACGTGGGAGTATGGTTCAGCCAGACATAACTGTGATGGTGACTTGGAAACTGCTGTGGCAGCTGCCTGTTTGAAGGAACTAAACCGATTGTTTCATTTTCCTTCTTGCTTAACCCAAATTGTTACTAGGAGTAGGAACGATGCCATTGCTCTATTAACGGGCTCTTCTAGATCCAGCATTATGCCACTCAAAAGCCACGCTTTCTGAGATATTATAAACAGTTCTAAGGTACTGGCACATCCAATGTAGTTTTGGGAATCCATATTTTAAAGAAGGAGCCAAACACTAAAGCATTCACCTTTTTTTATGCACAATCCTCTATTAGTGAGAGTATCCACCATTTTCTCCTGTGTAAAGGGACATTGCCTTCTGAAAGGCAGATTTTTAGAACATGTTACTTAGGTAGTAAGCAAGAACTGTAGCATGCCCTTAAATCCTAGCTGAGACAGTACAAACACCAGCTCTCAGAGGATTCGTCATGCCCAGAAAAGAAGGAACAGATTCAAAAGTCCCCCATCTACCTTCATTGTGAAGAAAAGCTTGTGGTTTGTAGTTATCTACTCCTAGTAGTTGTCTACACCTAGTTCTTCACAATGAGAGGGATGCCACATATGCCACCAGCTGAGTACAAGATGAAGCAATTAAAGCAGATACTTAAAAGCAGCCTGAGTATACTTTGCTTGAGGCCATCCATTACAACAAACAATATATCAGACATCCCTCATTATCGGGAATCTATCCTGAAGGTACTAGAATTTCTTTTGCTTCCTTTATTTTAGGCAAGAAGGTGAATTTTTCCCTATAGTCCCAAAGGATTTTACACCAGTTTCCACTGAGACTCATAAGCATATATTGAGAGACCAGGATCTGTACTTTGAGTAAGATTTATGGATAGGTTAAGGCACTCTGGCTAAGTGTAATTTTGAGTGATCTCATGTAAAAAACTGCAGCTTGCAGCCACTTTTCTATTAACTGATATCGACCTCTGGCTGCCTTTTACCTGGACAATATTTTTAACACCGTATCTTAGTATATCATTGTATTGGGTCTGTCTGAGCC
>WEKX01005347.1:13089-24133 GCA_013390025.1 Pitta sordida | reverse complement strand
GCCCCATGGGGAGCTCCGGCACCGCCCCTCGGTGGAGCAGCGGCAGTGCGCATGTGCGAGCCGCAAAATTTCGCAGATAGTAGAGTCAGTAATTCACATCGCAAATGTGCGGGGTCGTAATGGAGAGGTCGCGATGCAGCGGGGATTCACTGTACTTGCTTCTGCCATGATGTTAACTTATTCTTAGACATTTGTTTTCAAGTGTTGCAATACAGTCAGGTCTCCTATATCGTGCGCCCACGGACCTACTCAGGGAACACGAAGCCCTACTTCCATGTTGAATGGTGGCTGCGCTGCTGCCGCCCACACCCTGCCACCACCCACACCACTACTGCTGCCGCCTGTGCCCCCGCTGCTGCCACGTGCACTGCCGCTCCTGCACACACCACCGCTGCAGCAGGTGGCGCATGTGCAGTTGCGAAAACGCGTCTCCTTCATCGCTAAAAAATCATGCAGCTAAGACTCTGAAGCCGCAATATGGGTGGCATGAAGTGCAAGAGGGCCGACTGTATTGTTTCTCTTTAGACTGTCCAGCTCCTAGAGTCAAGTGGGCACGTTTTATTTCTCATTTTAAATATGTCCTTTTTGTGTGTGACAAAAAAAAAGCATATATTTGAAAATTTAAATAGCCAGTCCCAAACAAAGCACAACTATAATTTTAGCTAGTATAGAGTATTGTAATCACCAATTTGCAAATCAATCACCTGAATAAAATTCAACAAAACCACAATATTGCTGTGAAACTATTTCTTAGTCTGTTATCTTGCAGCATAAGCTGCCACAGTCCTTATTAATTCTGATTTGAAGAAGATTTGAGAGCACTTACTTGTCTTGACTGATTTATTACAAGATGATTACAACAAAAGCACCTTATTTACTACTTGACTGATGAATTTACCCAGCCTTCCAGCAAAATGCCTGATTTTACTAATCATCTGCACCACTACTGCTTCTGTTGGTTTTAGGAGATGGAGAAAATGTAGCCAAATCATGTTTGATGTTATCAACTACACATTTTACATATGTCATTAACCACATAATCATAAAATTATTGAAATTGGAAGGGATCTCTGGAAGTCATTTGGTCCTGATCCAGCAGAGCCACCTAGGGTAGATTGTCCAGGACCATGTCCCTGGCCAGCCTACCTCAGTGCTGTCGTTCACATACTAAAAATGTGCATTCTCATCACAGAATCACAGAATATTCTGAGTTGGAAAGGATCCACAAGGATTGTCAAGTACAACACCTAAGTGAATGGCCCATACAGGGATTAAACCTGTAACCAACCCGTTATTAGCACCAGGCTTTAACCTCCTGAGCTAATCTCAGGGTCATCCTTTTTTTTTCCTTTTTAACCTACTCCCCATCCCATGACCCCATTATATAGACCATGTCAATGAGTTCCTCATCCAATCTCTTCTTAAACACCTTCAGGGATGGCAACTCCACCATCTCCCAGGGCAGCCCATTCTACTGAGAAATCACTGATGTTCAGATATAACTTATTGTTTCACCTGATCTCCAAGGACAGGATGGTAGACAACAGGTGTAAGAGTATCAATAGTGCCAATACCACTGAGATTGTTCTGCCACTGAACACCACCAAAAATAGGCTGGCCCCTTTTCTTTACACCCTCCCACTAGAAATGTGCACACAGAGGTCCCTCAAGCCTTGTCTCCACCAGGATAACCAATCCAGCTCTCACAACCTTTCCATGTTGATAGGTTGGGTGTTCTCTAGACTCTTTCCAGTTTGTCTATGTCCTTCTATTGCGGAACTCAGAAACGGACACGTTACTCCAAGTCTGGCCCTGCAAGTCCTGCTAGTCACAGGAGGTTGCACAGCAGAACATTACTAGCTTCAGTATTGGAACACTCACAAGCACCAGACTGTCTTACAGTCTAAAAAGTTGTCTTACAAAGTTTCTAAGACTGTTATGACTGGTATCCAAGGTTCAGAGACACCCTTCACAGAATCACAGAATCACAGANACCAGCACTGTGTACAGGGGAAGGACAACCTCCCTGGACCGACTGACCACACTGTTCCTGATGCAGGCCAGGATGCCACACTAGCAACTTTTAAACAAAAGGAGGACTAATTTTCAGGTCATTATAACAACCAATACAGTTCAAAGCTCTGTGAAGTTCATTAGCAGTAACAGCAAGCATGATTTACAAATTATCCACTAGGATACATTGGTTTAAAAATGTTCTGCATTTGGGGAACAATTTTGCTGTCTTAAATAAAGGTTAATTGATAAATGATAAGCTTACAAAAATTACTTTGAAATATGCTTCTTATAGATAATGAAGTTGTTCGCAATGTAGAAGCATTTGAAACAGAACTCACCAAAAATTCAAAGTCATGCTTGTGAAAGAACAGATATTTACATAGTATACACTCTAGCTTTATTAGAGGTGCCTACAGGAGAAGCTTGGCAGAATCTTTATCTTTCTGTTAAACTAATCTCCATTTTCTGACAATTGAGATTAACTGAGATTTACTTGTATTGTGCTTATTTCCCTAGGAGAAGACGTTTCTGTAGCAGCAAACAAACTACTAACATTCTTTCCACTTTGCAAGCTCTATTGCTTTAAATACCTTTGCAGTGTATTATTTTTATTTTTTAGCATCCTGTTATGATTTAGGGTTTTTTTACTGCTCTGGCAGCGAGGAGGTTAGCAGCTCAGCTCTCAGCTCAGTCGCTGCCATGGCATTCAAGGTTATAGAGATAGAGACGTCTCTGTGAATAACATATTTGGGAGAGAAGAAAAAAAAACTTAGTAGCAAGATATAGGGGCTGGTTCAGAACCTGCGTCGGGAGGCTGAGAGATCGAAGGCCCCAGGCCCATGAGAGAAGGGGTAGAAATGTTCTTCCAGGCATCCTGCTGCTGCTTGTGAATTGGACGGACCATAGTAAGCCTATGGACTACAGAGAGAAAGAACCAGTGATGCAGAATCCGTATAAACTATGACTGAAGATGGAGAGTTCAAGCTGGAAAAAAGCCGCAGATGTTTTTTGGAGCTCCAGAAACAGAAGCCTAGAGCTCGGCAGAGATCCTTTGGAAACACCTTTTGTGCATTGTGGTAGGATCTGAACAATGTACTTTGGGATGGGCTTATTATGAAGCAGTAAAAAGCCAGTACTTAAAAGCTGCAATCCTGGTTGTGTCTTTTCAGACAACAGAGAATTTTCGAAGAACTGTTGTCCTCATGTCGAGATCTCACTTGGGAAAGGGTCATGAGAGACTTTTCCTCTCAGGAGAGAGAGAGAGAACTTTATGGAAGGGCAGAGAGATGGTTCCTACCCTGGATCTGGTCAGAAATACCAACAAGCCTGGTTTACCCCTACCCTATGTTCCCCCTTTGTCTCCTGGTGAAAAAAGGGAATATGAGAGCTGTTGTAAGAGAAGGAGGGGTGGGGGAGAAAGGTTGCCTTTTAAATGATGCTTCCTTCGCAGTTCTGATCTTGTTAGTTAGTAAATAAATCCTTTATGTTCTTTACTTGTAGTTCCCTTGCTTTTTTTTGCCTGTGACCAGTTTTATTTTCCAGTTTTATTTTCCAGTTTTTCTCCTCCAGGAGAGGTTGTGGTGAATCTCTTGCATCCAGCCAGGGTCAAACCACGACATATCCAAAAACTATAAAGGACATTCACTTACTTAGAAGACAAAAGTGGAAATGAGGGAAGAATAGCCTGTTCTCAATGTCAATAAAATGCACCAATCAAATGCTGCTCCAAAGGAACTTAAAAAACAGGTTATTATTTGCAAAATTTCAGCTGGATAGCTAGGAAAACTTGCTGATGTTTTACTGAAATGGAATGGGTAACATAAAACTGAGAACGCTTTTCCAAAATGAGACTAAGAAAATAAAAACATACTTTTTCTTTTTCAAATGCTATATCCTCTTAATAGTTGGTATCTAACAAATCACATTAACTATGTTGAATCAGGTTTTGAATCAAGGTTATACTTAAATGCAGAAGTATTTGAACTATGCGAAAATACCAGGATATTCTGTTTAATGGCGAATTATTCCTGCCTATTATAATTTATATTACCCCGAGTACTCTTTATTTAACTAATACTCATGATTCCTTTAAAAAAATAAATTAATAGAAGATATCTGGTGTGTAATTGTTAGCCAGACATAATAAAAGCAGAGTACTAAGTCATTCAGGTTTACTTATCTGTAAAACCCCAGTATGTCACACACGTTCATACGCTTTACTATAAAGGCCTACAAATAAGAGCATACAATAAAAGTCCAAGCCTTTTTTTCAAAAAGAGCTGATAGAAAAACCCTCCATTTTGTATATGTGTAGAAGTTCAAGAGCTCAAGGAAAGGAAAAGATTCCCATGACTCATGCAAAGAGCTATGGTCTCATCTAAGAAGTAAGGAACTGGAGATTAAAGCAAATCACAAGAGATCTCTTTTGCTTGGAAGCAGGAGAAATTGACTGAAGGGTGAACAAATGCCATGTCAACACAGTGGTGAGATTGCTGTGTTAAAGTAAAAAAGACAACATCCAATAAATTCTCAAGCATCTGATCCAGCCTAAGCACACAAGTAGTCCCATTTATCAGCTTCACGTAATTGCTCCTGTGTTTTACCCCAGTAGGCCTATATGAAAACATAAAAAATGAACAAGCAGAAGGCCTCCTGGAAGAGGCTTTACAGAATCACAGAATCACAGAATGTTATGAGTTGGAAGGGACCCACAAGGATCATCTAGTCCAACTCACCACCTAACACCCGTAAGGAGACCGAGAGCACATCGCAGAGCATAACACCAAACTGGATCCCTCACAGTCTAGCAGGCCACTCCGAGCCGGAAGGGGCCCAACGTCATCCAGCCCTACACCGCCCTGCTAGACCATGTCACTAAGCTCCTCGTCCAGTCTTCTCTTAAACACCTCCAGGGATGGTGACTCCACCACCTCTCTGGGCAGCCCATTCCAATATGCGATTACTCTCTCTGTGAAAAACCGCTTCCTAATGTTTAATGACCATACTTGACTGTTTCTTCAACATTTTCAGCCTTTGCCTTCCATGTGAGTTGGCAGCTAACCACCATTTAAGATACAAGAATATTGGGCAAAACAGACAAAATTAAATGTATTTAAGAAGTGGAGAGAAGTGGAAATACAGTAGTACCTTGTTTATTCATGCCTTCTTATTTGTGGCTTCACTGATGCACAATTTTCTAATCCATGAATAGTATTTGCGGATCGCAGGCTTTCTCTGGTCGACGCATGTGCAGTACACACGTATTTGCGCTTCCAAGTTCTCAGTATTTGCAGGTGTTTTTTCCACACAATTCACGTTTTTTCCTCATGATTCATGGTCATGTCAACGTGTATTCGCTTTTTTTTCCTGCAAACCAAATCCACAGATTGGACGATTCACAGGACCTATGGGAGACCTGTAGTCCGCGAATACGGAGGTAAGACTGTATTCTGTTGATTAAGGCATGTTGACTTTGCAGTAACAATAGTCATGACCACAAACACCAGCACTATAAACTCTACAACAGATGAATTGCTACTACAGTAATTCCTTTGAAATTCGTAGGGGTTCAGTTCTGGAAAAGTGCTACAGCAGCTGAATTCTTCAAAGAAGTGGAAAATGCATATACAAATGAGCCCCACCCACCACCCCACCCTCTCAGCCCCAGAGCACGGGGGGGGTTCCCTGACCCTCCTCACACCATGTGCTGGGACAGGGGGGCAAAGGGAGTCTTCTTTTCCACAGAGAGTCCAGGGCTTTCACCACAGTGCCACCACGGGCCATCCGCAGGGTTCACTGCGGCCGCACCAACCCCACTAGAGGGAGTCCCTCCACAGCCCTGGAGTAAGCATCCATAATAAACCATTGACACTGTGTTAAAAAGTTTCTCTACCGCTTAACCTTTCCAACACTCATAACGGAGTGAACTCTGGGTGATCCCTGAGCAAGCAAGAGTCACCACCTGCCCACATGGCAAGGGAATTCATAACACATGCACCATGTTCCATGTTCATGTGTCATGGGAAAGCTCCATGAAGGACCGAGGGAAGGCAATGATGTCTTCATGGGGAAAAAAAAATGCAAAGAATTGAAGCCACGAAATTTATGCCTCAAAAAACTGAGAAGCTGCTGTACTACTAGTCAGTATTAAGCCTATATAAGTTCAAGCAGGACACCTCTACATGCAAAGTAACTCACTACTATGTGTCTTAATCCTTAACTGCTTTTCTGTGCTATGTGGCAGAATCTAACCTCATCTCTTTCTCATTCCACATGAGAAACTTCCAGAGAGAGAATGAAACTGTCACAGAATTTACTTAAGGCTGCTTTTGAAAAAATGTGATGGGACTCTCCTCCTTACACACAACTCAGATGAAACGGAGAAATTACTCGTAAATTTTTTTCCCACTTTCTTGATACCGTCGGCCCTCTTCCACTTTGCGCCCCCCATATTGTGGCTTCACATCTTAGCAGCATGATTTTGGAGCGATTAAGGAGGCCCCTTTTCGTAACAGTGCATGAGGAACCTGGCACACATGAATATTCAATTAGGTAGTCATGAATACGCAAATCAACCCGCACAGCCGCAGTGGTGGTGGAGACAGCTCTGCTGCTTGCCCCATGCCAGCTGTGGCAGCGAGGTAGGCTCCACTGCTTGCCCTGTCCTGGCCACGGTGGCAGGGGCAGCTCTGCTGCTTGCCCCGTCCCGGCTGCAGCCACCACTGCTCCACTGTTTCCCTACCACCCTGGCACGGCCACCGCGGCAACTGATACACAGCAACACAGTGCTGAAACAGCGACAGGGAGCCATCTGAGGATGCGCAGCAAATTTGTGTATTAATGAGCTGCCAATCAACACGGAAGGTGGGCTTCATGGGACCCAAATAAGACCACGGTCCCATGGCATAGGAGACCTGACTGTAGTAAAAAGCTAAAATCAGAAAATATGATTCAAATCTGTGCTCATGTTTTAGAAGGAATCAGCTCAGATTTGTGCTCCGCTCTTTTACTGTCAAGAATTCATGATTTATTTACTACACATCACTCAAATTCATTCCTGAGCACCTGAATAACTGATTTCCTCATGAATACTCAATACTGCCATGTATTGATGCATTCACAGACAATAATGTATTGCACGTCATACACCTACAGGTATATGGTCATAGGCAATCGTATTTTTCTTACTTTACACAACAAGAACTCAGAAAACCAGGCAGGTCTAGGACAAGTTCTGGAACATGAAGGCCTGAAAAAGTGTATTTGCTAATGAATAAAGTATACTGAAAAAGTCACCAGAGGTCAAACATTAATCTTCAGAACACTTACAGGCAAGGATTTAGGAGCTTAGACTGGAGTGAAGTTGCAGGCCCGGAGCCAGCTGAATCCAATAAAACTTGCTAATTTAGAAATAAAAATTATTCAGGAAAATAAAAACAGCGTCTCATTTATTCTAGCCCAGGTATAACTTTCTCTTCATCCTCATCTTACGTTCACTGCTGGGTGAAGTAAAGCCTGATATACCCAGGATAAGGACTACCTGGGAGACAGGAACTCTGCTTGTATTTTGCAATAGTATGAGTGTCTCCAGAATAACATTAGTCTTTTACCACTAAAGCTGTATATTGAAAAATTCTCAGAAATATATGTAAAAATCATGGAGGATGTGGAAATCCAGACAAGAAGGGTAGAGTTGGAGACAGGAAAAGGTAGCTATGGCAATGCTGACGACAAGTAGATTCATGCTAATATGAACGTTAAGATTGGTATTGGAACAATTAAGTCTGGTGGCTGATCCTGCAAAGCCTTATAACCTGGGATAAAGGCAAGCGCTGGAAGAGAATCTCCTCCTCTCATTTTCGCTGCAAGGTTTTCACTGAACCAAGGCTTCTTCATGTAGTTATCCTTTCAGGACTTATTTTTATTTGCAGGTTTGGGAGTTTCATTTAAGATTCCACTCAGATTTCCTGAAATACCTAAAAATCTAAACATAACATCCAAAAAAGTTATTAAGTCCTTCTACTTTGCACTAAGACTATTATAAAGAATATACACAAATTTTGCTGTTTGAGCATATCAAATTTAAAGTTTTTAAAGAAAAATTTCTCTATATTCAAACTTCTCTTCACAGTTGTTGTAAACAATTACTCATGACTTTCCAGCTTTCTAGTCCAGAACACCTAGTGTTTCAGAAATTGCTGACAAGCAGGTCTTTTACTTGCACCAATCAAGCTTACTAGAAATAACAGGAAGTTTTTCATTGACAATGCAGAATGTGAATACTATCAAAAACCTGTTTCTTCTAGTTAAACTAGAATTGGTTTCAAAAAGAGGTTCTCAACATAAATCTTGCAAGATGTCAAAACAAAGGGAATATAAGAAGTACATTACATGTTATGTGAAAGCGGATTACAAAAGCACAAGAAATCCTTGGCTTTTTACTGTTTCTGAAGAGTCATAAAACTTTTTGCTTCTATTCTCCCCCAGTAACCTAAATAAAGTTGAGCTATTTGTAGATGCATTCTGATCTTTCTTTAGGATCATTGAGTGCTGTCACGTCAGTTGTAAAAAAAAAAACAAACAAACCCCAAATTTTTTTAGGATGAAACATGAATTTATTTCTCTGTACTGCAAATACAACTCATGTAATGGCTATGGGCTTAAATCAAGAAAACGAGTTAAAATTAAGTTGTATGGCATAACTACTTAGCATCAGGAAATGACTACTAGCAATAAAAAAGCAGTTAAAAAACCCAGAGGTACTCCCCATCCTCACACAGGGTACTTTGAATTCTTTATTTTGACTGGTAATCTAAAAATTTTGCATTACATGTTGAAAGAAACCAAACTTGGGAGGTAAGAGCTTTTAAAATATCAACTCTATGGGACAATATACAGAATTTTAAACAGTCTCAATTACTGAAAACATAAAAACTTTTCTTCTTCTATCATTTATGCCACATTTCTTTTTTAGATTAATAAGCCAATTGCATTTGAAATACTACAGAACAAGGCATAGTTCAATTTGCTAAAATTAAAAAGTTCTAACCAAGTCAATGTATTTATTTTATATTTCTCTACAATTCTAGAGTATCTGCACTTCTAATAGAGACTTTCTATCAAATGAAAATACAACCATAATTTTGTCACAAAATCAAGGTACTTCTAAAATGACAAAAACCACTTTTGTTAAAAGAATACCTGTTACCACTAAAGAGATTTTTCAAGATTAAAATATTGTCTATGCACATTTACACTGCAGTTTGTTTAATAATATGAACAGCAGCACCTAACCAGTTGCTGCTAATGAACATCATAATCACTATAATCAAACAAACAAAGCAACCACAAATTAGGAAAGAATTACACTACCATTTAGAAAGTACTACATACTATGTTCTAAATTAGTAATTATATTTGGAGATTGTAAGTGAACCTGAGGTTGTCCTGAAAGGATGATTTTGGGGGATTATGGTGCCTGTAAAATCACTGCTTGATTTAGGGATGCTACAGAAATAGCTTTTCATTTGCCACAGGCATTGATTTTATCAGATGTATTCAATTCACAGACTACCTCGTATGGACTATCTCATTTCTAAAACATAATGGAACAATCTTTTTAACTACTGCTCCAGTTCTACTTTTTCTATACACTAATTTATTTCGAAGGAATAGCTTGCCAGCCAATGTCAAGGGAAAAAAAGGGGAAAGAAAAAAGAAGTAATAGTCGCTTAGCCCAAATCATCAAAGAATTATTATACAACTGCATTCACTTACATGGATATTTCATCTCAGTATTACAGCAGATGTGTAATGTAATACATATTGGCAAAAAATCTACCAAAAAAGTAACCTGCTGTAGGGTTAGTTTGGGCATAGGAACTTGCAGGTGATTTAGCGGAAAATGGTATATTAATTTACTTCTAACTGTACCTTTTGCCACTGAAAAATCCTGTAATATTTTCAACAATAGATAGCGGAGCAAAAGGAAGTATTTCTGGTTTATATCTCAGGCCGGTGTCACATTTTGCTCCTAAAGGAATCTGTCTGTCTATTCTAAAGGAAAGAAAGAAAATGCTTGTTATGTTTCTAAACACTGTTATCCCTGAATTATTTCATAAGCTCACTTCTATTTCATGGAAAAGTGATATTACTGAAGGAATATTATTGTGAGGAAGAGGGCAGAAACAGAAACAAAGGTAGGTGAGAAGGGAACAACGTATTTATCACCAAATAAATTCTAATAAATTCCCTTTGCATTCATGAAATTTAACCAGATGGGCATAGGCTGTGAGCAGAAAAACTGAAGACTTAATGTTGTAAGAGGATCTAATTCCAATGTGCCAATGTTTGTTTTATCATCAGTTTCAATCTGCTAATTTGTTATGACAGGTATAAGTCACAAGCTAAGACATCCTTCTAAAAACACAGTTGTGGGCACTTACTGTTCACAAGGAGTATCAAGGTTATTGTCCAGCTCAAATAGAAAAAGAGAGCTTCCATCAACAGATGTCAAAACAGATAAGCACAGATTTGACATGCGCTTGCAGAACTATCACCTGCTATCAGTGCTGCAGTAACACCTTTATGGGAGAATGTCAATGAATTTCATCGTGCTCCACATTCCAAATATTGCTCAACTGAATATGATAAACATATGTCTTCCTGCCAAACAGTAGGGTTTTATTGCTGTAATGTTAGTTGTCAAGTGTGCAGATCCTTTTCTTCCTGCACAAGTATATTGACATTCCATTTAAACACAGCACCATAAAATTTTCCCCTGAAAACATATATTTTTAATTGATACTACAGATGTACCAGGAGAAAAGATGGTAATGTACTGCAATAAATAAACATTCACCTGTGTCGTGGTTTGACCCTGGCTGGATGCCAGAGATTCACCCAGAACCTCTCCTGGAGGAAAAAACTGGGGAAAAAAACTTATCACAGGCAAAGCAAGGCAAACTACAAATAAAGAATATAAAGGATTTATTTATTAATTAACAAGATCAGAGCTTGACGTGAGAAG
>WEKX01005347.1:1537-13009 GCA_013390025.1 Pitta sordida | reverse complement strand
CCTGAGGGGCCTTCACAGCTTTCAGCCTCTCCATACAGGCTCTGCTCCGGCACTCTACATCTTGCTACTAAGTTGTTTTTTTCGTCTCTCCCAAATATGTTTATTCACAGAGGCACCCCTATCTCTCTAACCTTGAATCACTGACAGTGACTGAGGCCCAGGCAAGAGCTGAGCTGTTAATCCCCTTGCTGCCAGAGGAGCAAACAACCTAAACCAAGGCAACCTGCCTTATGGTAAGATGGAGATATCTAGTAACGTATTTTCCATGGTTTCAGGAGGTTTACAACACATGTTTAACTTTACGACAGCTGGGGTTTTTACATAAACAGGCATTGCGAAGACATCTATTAAGATCTATCCTCTGTCTGGTAGCGTATCACACTATTAAAAATCACATTATTCATAACTACAGTAAAATACATTCATGCTACTTTAGACAACATGTACAAGGATAACATGCAAAAGAAAAGAAATTGCAAAATACAAAGGAAAAAATCAAACCCTGGTGCAGGTAGACAAAGCCTGAAAAAGCCAGACATGCCTTGACACCAAATTTAAAAGGCCCTGAGAAGTCAGGAGGAAGGGAGGGAACAAAGCAGGGAGCAAGTACTATTTATATTTAAGATCATGCAGAAACATTTAGTTTGTTCTGACTCCCTGTTTAATCAGATCTTTCTTTTAAATGTGTTGACCACTACTTCTTGCCTGTACTTCTTATTGAGGAGTTCTTGATCTCCTTGAGTATCTTATTAACAGTTATTTCCATTAAAATTATTTGTGCATCTAGATTTTCTTCTAATTGTCTGTACTGAGACAGGGATACCACCACAAGCACCCTAGTCATCATTTACTAGTCTTTTTAATACACATTATAACTTGCCTGAGGCCAATTTTGGAATAAATTAAATTCCTCACAAAATCCTCAAAGCACAGCTAGCATAAAATAAGCATCTTTTAGGTCTTCTATTCCTTGAACTATCAAGACTTCTCACTGTTTACTGCCATGATTCTCAGAAAACATCCTTAAAAGGTACTTCAACAAATGATGTCTTAACCTCTTTTAACAAAGAGAACTAACAAGGGTGGAAAAGACTGTAGAGATCATCAAGTCAAACCTATTACCTAACTTATCAACCTACCCAACACCAACACATCATCTAAACCATCTAAACCATGTCACTAAGTACGCCACCCAACCTTTCCTTAAACACAAGGACGGTGACTCCACCACCTCCCTAGGCAGCCCATTCCAATGGGAAATCACCCTTTCTGTGAAAAAGTTTTTCCTAATATCCATCCTAAACCTACCTTGATACAGCCTAAGGCTGTGTCCTCTCACTCTGTCACTGGAGGCCTGAGAGAAGAGTCCAACCCCTGCCTGGCTACAACCTCCCTTAAAGTAGATGTAGAGAGCAAACACTTAGAAAAGTGTTCATTTTCTCAATTAATATTCTCAATTAACCAATTAAAAGTCTCTCAGTTATCAGTTTTCAAATCGAAGTTATTTCATCAATAAAAGTAGACACAATGAAAATAAAGTTATATATTCTCTGTAAGATAGTAGTTATGAAAGGAAAAGAAATTTTAAAGCCAAAACTCCCACATCTTTCATTAGTGAAAGGTTTCCTTCCTTGGGGATTATCTGATGCGTAATAGCACCCTGACCTCCATCTTCAGGGCACATACACTGGTCTCTCTCTCCTCTACTGATACAGAATCTAAGTATCTTTAAGACTTGCACCACTAAGAATAAAAATAGGTAACGAAATTAAAATTTACCAAGCTGGAGTAGAAGAGGACCTGGATATGAAGAGCAATATTGCTATCTCCATTTAAGAAACCAGACCAAAAATGGAAAAGACATTCCTATCATTACACAGGGGAAGGAAATTTTCAAGTCACTTTTATTATGAGAATAAAATTCTTTCTCAGAAAACATTTATTTAAATTAGGGTTTGAGAAAGACAGAAAGGTACTTTGGTTCACAAACACACATTTATTAACAGACATTATCTTTCACGTGACTCAGAGTTTAAAATCATGTCATTCATTATCTTTATGGATACGAAAAATGAAAAATTACAAAAGTATTCATCATTACTACCTATGATTAGCAAGCTTTACTACTGTGGTTTTATGTAATACCATGTAAAGAACTGTTTGACTGTCTTTGACTAGAAACCTTCCCAGCATGATACTTAAATAACTTGATGTACTGTATCTTTTCTATCCAAAACTGCACTACTAATCTAGCTGACATACACACTTTACCAAAAGGTATTTGTACACTAAGCTTCAGGATTTACAAAGAACAAGAATACCAAACTGGATCTATTTCTCTCTTAGAGCACTGAACTGTTCATCTCTTATTCAATATTCCAGCCTTTGCCAGACAGTAACATGCATGAAATAAGTTACTTACAAATGGATATACGTATTGCTAATGAGTAAAATCAGGATCTCTAATTAGCTGCCAGAGACACTTTTAACACAATACTATAGTTGGTCCACTCCTAGTTTATGTTTTGAAAAATGGAGATCTCACTGAGTTTCCTATCATCACTGAATAGTGGAAAATAGAAGTGGTTCAACATAACAAAAAAGAGAGCAACGCAGTCTTTTGATTGGAGAGGATAATCTATAAACACAAGGAACAAAGCTTGATGTGATCTCCGTTCACCTCTGAAAAGGGATAGCAATCTAGAGATATCATTATAGGGTAAAAAACAGCTTTTAGGGAAGGTTTTTGAAGGAAATCATTCTTCTATTCACCCATGTTACTATAGAAACAGAACCAATCAAGCATGTCCACAGAAGTTTTCATGTCTACTTCTTTTAGAAAACTCCTAAAAAAGTAGAACTTGAACTACATTAAAAAGGCAGTCATTAAACTATTAAGATAGGTAAATACAGGAAAAAAATTACAAAGACATGTGTCCCATTGAGCCCCTTAAATACATAGCTCTTAAGGTGTAAATCAACACAGCAGAGAGGAGACAGTCCAGATAGTTGATGACAGTTTCTTGATGCAGCACGTGAGTGAGCCTACTAGGGGAGAGGCTGCGCTCGACCTATTGTTTACAAATAAGGAAGGGTTGGTTAGTGATACTGTGGTTGGAGGAAATCTGGGATGTAGTGACCACAAGATCATAGAGCTATCAATCAGCAATGTGATGAGAAAGGGTATGAACCAAACCTCCATGCTGGATTTCCGGAGGGCAGACTTTAGACTGTTTAAGAAATTAATTCGAAGAGTACCAGGGGAAACAGCCCTTAATGATAAGGGGGTCCAGGAAGGCTGGACATACTTTAAGAATGAGCTCATGAAGGCGCAGGAGCAGGTGGTCCCAATGTGCCAAAAAATGAGTCAGAGAGGCAGAAGACCGGCCTGGAGGAGCAAAGAGCTCCCGAAAGAACTAGGGGAATAAAGGAGGATGTACAGCCTTTGGAGAAAGGGGGAGGTAAGTCCAGGTGAGTTTAAGGAAGTTGTCACGTCATGCAGGATTAAAACTAGAGAGGCAAAAGCCCAGATGGAACTCAAACTAGCCGTTTCTGTTAAGAGTAACAAGAAATGTTTCTATAAATACATCAACGGTAAAAAGAGAGGCTGCAACAACATTCACTCCTTATTGGTTGCAGAGAGGAATATAGTAAGTAGAGATGAGGAAAAGGCAGAAATACTTAATACCTTCTTTGCCTCTGTTTTTAACAGTAAGGCAGATTGCCTGCAGGACAACTGGGCTTGTGGACTGATGGAAGGAGTTGGGGTGCAATATAACCCCCCTGTAATCCAGGAGGAGGTAGTTAGAGACCTGCTAGCAGCCTGGATCCTCACAAGTCAATGGGATCAGAGGGGATCCATCCGAGGGTGATGAAGGAACTAGCAGATGAACTCACTAAGCTACTCTCCATAATTTACCAACAGTCCTGGCTTCTGGCGATGTACCATAAGACTGGAAATTGGCTAATGTGACACTCATCCACAAGAAGGGCAGGAGAGAGTGATCTCTCACAGGAATGGTATGCCCAGGGAGGTGGTGGAGTCGCCATCCCTGGAGGTGTTCAAGAGAAGTCTCAATGAGGAGCTCAGTGACATGGACTAGACGGTGGGAGGCTTGGACGGATGGAGCGTGGTGCCTGTGGTTTCACGATTGTGGGTCTGATCCCTGGGTGGGCATTAGCTTGAGAGTTGGACCAGATGATCCTGTGGGTCCTTTCCAACTCAGAATAACCTGTGAACTTATTCCAAGGGTTTACTGCACACTGCTTCAGTTCTGTCTTCCACACAATCTGAGAGGGCATGATTTATATAGAATAATGGCTTCAAATTCACTGGGTCACAAGCTATACACTTTTTCACCTTTTTCCTCCTCCCAAACATTAAAGCAAGCTTGTATCATATCCCATTATCTTTGTAAACTTCATTCCCTCAGAATACATCTTTCATCAAATGACTCAGCCAAAACAACAAATTTACTGAGGTAGTTTACTTCTATCCTGTGGTATTTTTGAAATATTGATTCTGCATAAAGCTCACAGCAAATACTACTGCTACATATACAGATCGCCCCTGGAAGTTGCAGGGGGATGGGTCTGGGCCAGTCTCGTGAGTTATGTAATGCGTGAAGATATCTGGAGGGCAGCCCTAGGAGAGTGGCTCACACTGTAGCACCTCATTAAAGTGGAGGAAGCACCTTTTGGTGCCTCCCAGCCACGGAATCAGGGTCCAAGATGTTATGCGCATGTGTGCAGTCACACAAGTCGCTGAAAATCCAACAGTGACTAACGGAATATGCAAATATGCAGACTGTAAATATGCGGGCTTTCTCTGTAGTAAAGGGTGCTTAATGAAAATAGATTCCTGAATTTAAATACAGCAAATTTCCTCTAACTCTCCACTCAGCATAAACAACATACTATTCGCAGCAGAATCTGGATCTTGATATCTAATATCAAGGATGAGTTTTGTGCCTGTCACATTCTTGGATGATTACTAAAACTCACGCAGGACTAATACTAAATTGAAGATTTTATGCTGCTATATAGACTACCCTACATTAAAGGAGGGTGCTTGTTAAAGACAGACAAGAATCTCTGTCCCCTTTAAACTGCTTATCTCATCTAATTGTTTTAGTCCTAGTTTGACTCAAAACATACTATGGACCTATGACAGATATCTTAAAGAACTAATACTTTTCCCACAACACAAATATACCCTAGGATTTCCCTTTCCATTCCCTTCACCCAACCCCAAAACCTTTAGCAATTATCACCATTAAGTGGCATTTCGAAACACTGCTAATTTAGGCCCATCCTCAATTCTTTTTTTTTTTTTTTTTAACAGGAAAATATCTAATTAATTTTGGAAATTAACTTAATTTCATTTATTTTGATATATAATGCTCATGGTCTGACTCAAATGAAGCATGAACCTGAAGTGGATTCAGCCACACAACAGCTGTATATCCTGGTCCCAGCANGGAGAGAGTGATCTCTCACAGGAATGGTATGCCCAGGGAGGTGGTGGAGTCGCCATCCCTGGAGGTGTTCAAGAGAAGTCTCAATGAGGAGCTCAGTGACATGGACTAGACGGTGGGAGGCTTGGACGGATGGAGCGTGGTGCCTGTGGTTTCACGATTGTGGGTCTGATCCCTGGGTGGGCATTAGCTTGAGAGTTGGACCAGATGATCCTGTGGGTCCTTTCCAACTCAGAATAACCTGTGAACTTATTCCAAGGGTTTACTGCACACTGCTTCAGTTCTGTCTTCCACACAATCTGAGAGGGCATGATTTATATAGAATAATGGCTTCAAATTCACTGGGTCACAAGCTATACACTTTTTCACCTTTTTCCTCCTCCCAAACATTAAAGCAAGCTTGTATCATATCCCATTATCTTTGTAAACTTCATTCCCTCAGAATACATCTTTCATCAAATGACTCAGCCAAAACAACAAATTTACTGAGGTAGTTTACTTCTATCCTGTGGTATTTTTGAAATATTGATTCTGCATAAAGCTCACAGCAAATACTACTGCTACATATACAGATCGCCCCTGGAAGTTGCAGGGGGATGGGTCTGGGCCAGTCTCGTGAGTTATGTAATGCGTGAAGATATCTGGAGGGCAGCCCTAGGAGAGTGGCTCACACTGTAGCACCTCATTAAAGTGGAGGAAGCACCTTTTGGTGCCTCCCAGCCACGGAATCAGGGTCCAAGATGTTATGCGCATGTGTGCAGTCACACAAGTCGCTGAAAATCCAACAGTGACTAACGGAATATGCAAATATGCAGACTGTAAATATGCGGGCTTTCTCTGTAGTAAAGGGTGCTTAATGAAAATAGATTCCTGAATTTAAATACAGCAAATTTCCTCTAACTCTCCACTCAGCATAAACAACATACTATTCGCAGCAGAATCTGGATCTTGATATCTAATATCAAGGATGAGTTTTGTGCCTGTCACATTCTTGGATGATTACTAAAACTCACGCAGGACTAATACTAAATTGAAGATTTTATGCTGCTATATAGACTACCCTACATTAAAGGAGGGTGCTTGTTAAAGACAGACAAGAATCTCTGTCCCCTTTAAACTGCTTATCTCATCTAATTGTTTTAGTCCTAGTTTGACTCAAAACATACTATGGACCTATGACAGATATCTTAAAGAACTAATACTTTTCCCACAACACAAATATACCCTAGGATTTCCCTTTCCATTCCCTTCACCCAACCCCAAAACCTTTAGCAATTATCACCATTAAGTGGCATTTCGAAACACTGCTAATTTAGGCCCATCCTCAATTCTTTTTTTTTTTTTTTTTAACAGGAAAATATCTAATTAATTTTGGAAATTAACTTAATTTCATTTATTTTGATATATAATGCTCATGGTCTGACTCAAATGAAGCATGAACCTGAAGTGGATTCAGCCACACAACAGCTGTATATCCTGGTCCCAGCAGATTAAGGATCCTCACACTGGGATGTTTTCTGAAACACTAACAAAATTACGGATTTATTCATTTCATTTTTGTATTTACAAGGATCAGGAATGCCCTTGATAATTTATATTTTATAAAACTCTTCAGACTACTTAGATTCAAAACTTTTTTTTGCATTTTTATTAATATTTTTCCTTTCAGTAGGTTTTACAGTCTGTGGCTCTTCTTCACAGTCAATTCAAGCAAAACTCATCAGTTAGTAATCCTCGGTTAGTTTACAAGAATTTGGATCTTTATGCATGAAATCTGTAAGTTACAGTTTGAAGTTTCTGACTTTGAAGCAGGTTATCGAATGTGCTGTTTATAACGTAAGGAGGATGAACCTACTAAATCTACCTCTAAGAGTGATGTGAAGAACATGTGAAAATCCAAACATGTTTGATACTATTATGGCTGCACAAGTCCTGAAAACCAAACAAAGCAATTGTGGGGTCATGTCTGTTTTTCCTGTTGGCAGAATAGAGCTCATATATATACTAAATTTATACCAAAGCCTCAGCTTTACATCAGAAACTGACAGCTTGAGTCTCAATGACCCCCACAGTTCAGAGGAGTAGTAGTAGTTTGTTCACCTGTGCCAGAACAGTTGAGAAGTAAAAACGAGGTTGTGAATTCAACTACTTTTTTTACAACTTAAAATGTATCTGAATGGTGTTATAAATAACCTAATGATATGCAAATTAAGAAAGACTGTAAAATGAATAGAGGAAGAATCTCCTGTCAAAAGGTTTACAAAACTGGATAAATTAGAGCATTCTATGATATCCTTTATTACTTTAGAAAAAGAAACATTATCTAACCTCATAGACTAAAGATATTCCCAAGTAAAGTCTACCCACAGTTAAATCACATAGTGGACTCCTCAATCCCCTAGTCAAAGTCGCCGCAATTTTTGTTCAGTAACTCCAATCATGGGGACTGTATTTCTTGTGGAAAACAAGTGGGCCCCTTTTTCATCTGCATCAGAAGACCCTCACCCCTTGGGCCTGCACAGGACACCTCCAAGAATCACACGAAGTGCCTTCACATAAAAGAGGAGGGTTTTGCAGTTATCCCTTTCCCATTCTAATTAACCTTGCCTTATAGTGGCCTGAGACCTATCAACAACTTTCAAACTGTAAACTGGCCCAGCACTCAGAAGTCTTTCCTCTGTTATCTGAAATTTGGTCAATCAATCTGCTGGAAAGAGATATACAAAAATATATGCTGATGTTGATGAAGTTTGTGCTTCACATGAAATAGAATTTTTAAAAATTAATTAAAGTATTTAACCTAGCCCTGGACTGCACTGAGTAATACGTACTACAAATCCCTGGCTTTTCCTTCATGCCTTACTACCAATGTTCTATCCCTGAAACAAACAGAAAAAGTGGAGAAAAGCTTTTTCCATCAAAACCTATATACTTCTTCATAAAATAACTTGCATTAAAATTTATAAATAAATACCCTGAAGACATTTGAAACACTTCATATTTGATTTTCAGAAGAGGGATTTAAGAATTACACAGAATCAAAGATACATATAAAAACTACTCTGAAGACCACATCAAAGACATGTATGAGACTGGAGAGAGGAAAGAAATACATATGCAGGTCACAATTTCTGAACAGGATACGAGAATATCTAACAGACTCTCAGATGCAGGAATAATTTGGTTCTCGTTTAGTCCAGAAGAGTAAGAGTGTTCTCCAGATTATCACACAATATTTGTAAATGTCACCAATAATTTAAAAAATACTGAGAATAACTTTCAACATTTATTATGTTTAAATATTTTAAATAAGCCTAAGTATGCAAAAAGAAAGATCTTTTAGCACAAGGAACATTTTCATGAAACTGAAATCTCATGTGGTGACTTCGTATACACAAGTGGTACACAGAAAGACTAGCAGCTCTTTTAGCTTTCAAGTCTGTATAGCTAGCAATTATTTGTGGTTTGGAACTTCTTACTCTTTTCAGATTGCACAGGATTTAATTTGTCAGCAAAATAGTCATTTAAATTGTCTTCTTAATGGTCATCTGCTTCAGCAGCCAGGCAAGCCACTACACTTTATTGGAAAACACCGTCCAAACTATTTTAATGAGTTTAATTAATATAAAACCTCTGAGGACTGTACTCTCTCTAGAGATTTTGTTCTATGTTCCTTAATCGACTGTAGTAAAATCCTCCAGGAAATCTGAGGACTGGGTCAAATCCTGCTATGACCCACAGAACCAGAATCAATCACTTATGTAACACTTGGGGAAGGGGGGGATGGTGTACACAACAGATGGAATGTTCTTTCTCTAATCTAGGTTTCGTTTTGTCCCTTTCTAAAATTTCATGCTTTGGAAATATGTTTGTCCAAATCATACATGTAACAATTAAGCCAAATTTATTTGTTATAGCAGAAATATTTCATTGATAAATTCTATTCCCTTTTCTTTAGATTATAGTGTCTAACATCTAAATTGATTGAGTCCTATTATATTTTCACAAAAGTTATCCCTAATTATAATGCAAAAAAGCAACAACTCTGGAACAACCTCCTGTTATTCTGAAAGCCTCCTAAAATGGAGTATTTTACTATTTACAGTACTGAAATAAATCATGCTGTCAAATTATGTCTTCTGACACAAAGTCAGAGAAGCTTTTCTTTTGGCGCCTTCCTCTTCATGGATGGGATTAGACAATTTTTGTTAGAAAAGAAAACCTGCTAGCTGACAACCTGAATCGTCTCCTTTAAATGCAATTTTTTTTCCAAAACCTCAAGTCTTCTGTTAAAATAGACTTCAGCAAAATAGACTTCTGCAAGAGATCTGAATATATCAGCTACCATTTCAGACATCTGTTTAGTCTAGGAACTCATAATCTTTTTTAATTTCTCTAACTACATCTGATATTTACAAGGATTTAGTAGCATAAAGCCAAAAGTTTGCTCAGTCATTTCTTTTTTGTTAGTATCAGTAGTAAATTTTGTTCACTACATTTCCCAGGACTATTTTTTTTTCCTTTTACAGTGAATATCCAACTGGAAGTGCCATGCTCAAATTGTATTATCTGGCACACAAAGGTTGGACTGAAACAAGAAACTGTAGCAATAAATTCTCATCCTCTTAGAAGTTGCCTCAGCTTCAGAACTGTCACCTCCACAAGCACATATACAAGCCTAATTGCATCAGGAACCACCAGGAAACATTGGTCAAATAATGCACTGACAAAATATTGTCACTTGTCTGCTTTAACACCCCTTCCTTCTAGGTATCCTCTGAGTTATCCATTCATTCAAGCTTCCATGTGTGTCCTGAATCTCAGCGGCAATGTCTCTTTCATTAAGCCACATCAGAAAATCTGCTTCTTTTACTTAACTATGTTCTCTTTGCTCAGAACAGAGCTTTTTATTACTGTTTTTGCCTTTTTTTTAAATCATTAACGATGTATTAGAATCATGTTATGTTGTGTAACATTAAATTTAAAATGTAAATATACCAATGATTTAACAGCTGTTGATTGGATTGCCAAGTTGGCCCATTTTGTGTGTCTGTCTCCAATGTCTTTATTCTCTTGACCTGCTGAATCCATACACAATCATGAGAATAATGACATACCTGTGAATACTTGTTGTATAATTGGAGAATAAAGACGGATGAAACCAAGGTCAATGCCACACGGGAGGTTCAGACCCAAACAACCCCTACATCAATGGATGTGGCTGTCCAGACTCCTGGCTGCAGGGAATGCCTGAGCCTGAAGGCTGCTCAGGAGCACAGCCTGCAAATCACCTGTCTGGTGTGAGCTAGTAAATGACCTACTCTGCAAGATAGTAGACCTGAAGGAAGAGCTCGAAAGGCTGAGGAGTGTTCAAGATAGGGAAAGGGAAATAGAATTGAGGGCCTGTGCACTTCCAACATTTAGAGACTCTCGAGAGCCAGAGAAGCCTTATGCACCTTACATTCCCCAACACAAGGTAGAAGAAAGAAACCTCAAAGATGACGGGGAATGGGAACAGGTCTCCTCCCATGGAGGTAAGGCATCTCTCTCCTGTCCCCCACCACCATTTCATATGCCAGCTTTTGAATTACCCCTGAACAGGTTCGTGGCCCTGGATTTTGGTGATCAGGAGGATGATACAGAAGGAGGCACTCCACCGAGTAAATCACTAGGAACTACCTCTTCCACCAAGCAAATCAGAACCTCTAGTATCAAAAAGAAAACGAGGGCAGTGGTTGTCGGTGATTCCCTTCTTAAGGGGAACAGAAGGACCTACCTGTCAAGCAGACCCATCCTGCACGTAAGTCTGCTGTACCCTTGGGGCCCGGGTATGGGATATTGCTGAGAACTTGCCAGAACTAATTCGACCTTCTGGTTATTATGCCCTCTTGGTCGTCCAAATTGGCAGTGATGATCAGCAAGAAGGGACCCAGAGAAATTATGAAGGAATTTAAGGATTCTGGTCCATTGATCAGTGGGGCAGGAATGCAGATAG
>WEKX01005346.1:40834-51201 GCA_013390025.1 Pitta sordida | reverse complement strand
TTCCACTGAGGATTTTTGTTCTATGTGCTGGCAAAATTAGTAAACAGTGGTCTAAAACAGATGATGGTCAGCCATCACATACAAGTCTCTTTATTCTTTCACAATGTTTGAATGTGTGAAGTGGGACTGTTCAGCTCAATATTACTCCCACAGCAGAGGTTTAGTGGACTTGACTTGCATTGAAGTTGGGTGTCTGAACCAGTGCTCCCGTATCTTGCTGCATAATATGCAGCAATAGGTTAAAAATGCCTTTATTTTTGTGATGTTAAAAACATGGCACAAATACACGTTTAAACGTAGCTGTATATAGTTTTTAAAATAACTGACTTAATAGCTTATAATAAAACACACATGCTAACACGCAGTGGGCGAGGAAGTGCATTGTGACTTTTGGTTAAATCTGCACCTTTTTAATATACGAACACTTTGGTTAATGGTGTGATACACAAGCAAGCGCCCTGCGTTGAAGGGGATATAGTGTTTTTAATTGCTAAAGGCTCTCGTTTTTAGCTATGTGTTGATGTTTTCTGTTTACAAAACTTCTTTTCATGTCTTGATATGTCAGTTCTTTAGTTTGGGGGTGGGAAAAAAGATTTAGTTTGAATAAGACAAATAGCAGACCCTGTGAATATTGTATGGGAAAATAAAAACTAATATATCCATGTGGTCTGATTGTTTTGTTTGCATATGGGATTGATAGGATTGGGGAACATTATTCATCAAAAAAGCTTTGAATTATAATTTGGGTGGTCAGCCTGAATTTTAACCCATTACAGTTAACCTAGCACTGGACACTTGGATCATAATTTCTATTGCTATACATCACAGGTTCACTGCTGTTCATAATCAGCTGTACTTAGCAAGGTAGTGTGGTTACTGGCTCTTTGCTATGTTCTTTGAAGTGATTGAAATCTTCCAACCTGGTTTATTATTATTAAAAACAAAAACCAAACCCCCACACCAGATTAAAATCCTTTTTTTGTATAGTAGCTCCTTGGAGGAGCCATCCTCCAGGTATGAGATGAAACCAAGAGTTTAACACAAGCCCTAAATGCGGTGAGTGCAAAGTCTTTTTGCCATATTCCTCTTCTTTGTGGTAAACTGTTAATGAAAATTTGTTTCATTCTAAAATAGGCTTTTCCATTATACAGTGAATCCTCTCTGTATCGCGACTTCTCCTTCACAACCTCACCCATTTGCAAAGCAATTTTTTCGCAAATATGATTTAGCGGTCTGCAAGCCCCGTTGCCTGACGCATGCGCAGTTTGACTGTCCTCCGCCGAGAGGCGGTGCCGCGGTGCCTGTGGGGCAGGACTCTCCCCGCCCTGCAGGGAGGGGGCTCATAATGGCAGCACCGTGCCCCCGGTCCCTGAACGGGTAGACTGCCTCNCCGCACTGGTCTTTGCCCCACCCCTTCTATTGCAAAACCACCCTACTGAGAAACTTTACTCAGGCTCTCAGACTGAGCCATGTGGTTGCTGGAAATTGACTGCCCTAGCAGCTAGAACCTTCCTGCTGCCCCACAGGGAGGATGGCTGCACGCCTGAAAGAACTGGATTCATCTAAAATCTGCAAGTGAGCTGAGGATACCTGAGCCCTACTTTCCTGGAAGACGACATGTCCCAATCCAGAGGTACTGGTGGCAGAGGGAACTTTGTTGCCTGCTCTCCATGCTGCCCTCCCTTCCTCCACATGGTCCGCAAGCTCATGTGGGGAGCAGAGAGACTTTGCCAGGCAGAAGACTTGAATTGGGAAAATACAGCTACAAAGAACTTTTTCTCTCTCTGGCTGAGAAGTGAAATGAATTCCAGTAATGCCTATGAAAAGCAGCTCAGCAGAAAAACTCCAAAAGTGTATGATGACAGAAGAGCAATCACCAAGATCTCCGAAACACTTTGCCATATCCCAAATATTTTAGCAGACACCTAATCATCGTGGTGGTAACTAATCTTTTCTATGCTTCTTTTTCACGTAATTCTTGGCTTTTTTCCAACTTTCTCTGTCTTTTCCTTCTCTTTCTCTATGCTTTAGGTTTATAGTTAATGAAGTCATTTATCATTTTTAAAACTCAGCGCTTGATCTCCATTGATTCTTAATTTGCTTCTGGGAAAAAACCAACATTATACAATTATACCCCTGCATTTGCGAGAAACAGGTCATGTTGGAGGTCTCATGAAACGTCAGACTCGCAAATACGTGCAGGTCATTAATATCCATGTAGGCCACACACATTGCTCCACCCCCAGCCAATCAGGAGCGCTGGGGAGCCTCTTTGACTCCTCCCTACGGTCTCTCACAGCACGGGAGGAAAGGGAAGCAATCTGCACCCTGTCTGGGGAGACCCCCCCGAAAAATCCCTAGACTTCGGCCACACTGCCGCTTCCGCAGCTGCTGACTGCGCATGCTCACAGCCCAAACCCCACACCGCTGCTCCCCCCTGGCCTGCGCACCGGCCCTGCATGCACCAGGGGTTCAGCTGTGGCAGGAGAGTGAGCATGTCCCGCTGGGCACTGCAGCAAGCCCCACTTTCCTGGGGCAATTCCCTTCCTCACCTGTAGCCATGGAAGCAGTAACATACGCCCGGCAGGGGTCACATATATTTGATGTGCAGAATATAAGGAACTGACAAGCAGCATTTTCATTCTGGAAGAAATCAAACATGAGGAAAAAGGAAGTTAACATATTTATATGAGATGAGGGGGGTTGGCACAGCATTGTCTTTTGCTCTGGTATTGGAGAACATATTACCACTGAATGTCAAGGAGGTATCATAAGTAGAGACGAGGAAAAGGCAGAAATACTTAATACCTTCGTTGCCTCTGTTTTTAACAGTAAGACAGACTGCCAGCAGTACAATGGGTCTTGTGGGCTGATGGAAGGAGTAGGGTGCAATATAACCCCCTTGTAATCTAGGAGGAAGGAGTCAGAGACTTGTTGAGTGGCTTGGATCCTCACAAGTCCATGGGACCGGATGGGATCCATCCCAGGATGATGAAAGAACTAGCAGAAAGTTCAGCTAAGCCACTCTCCGTAATTTACCAACAGTCCTGGCTTACTGGTGATGTACCAGAAGACTGGAAATTGGCTGCTGTGACACCCATCCACAAGAAGGGCAGGAAAGATGATCCGAGTAATTACAGATCTGTTAGCCTGACCTCAGTCCCAGGTAAAGTCATAGAACAGATAGTCCTGTGTGCTATTACGGAGGAACTGCAAAATAAATACAACAAGAATGGTGAAGGGACTGGAGAACAAGCCCTGTGGGGACCGTCTACAGGAACTGGGGTTGTTCAGCCTGGAGAAGAGGAGGCTCAGAGGTGACCTGATTGCTGTTTACAGCTACCTGAGGGGAGGTTGCAGCCAGGTGGGTGTGAATCTCTTCTCTCAGACTGATGACTCCAGAGCAAGAGGATTTGGCCTTGAGCTACAGCAGAGGAGGTTTAGACTGGATGTTAGGAAGAGTTTTTTCACAGAGAGAGTGATCTCTCATTGGAATGGTCTGCCCACAGAGGAGGTGGAGTTGCCATCCCTGGAGGTGTTTAAGGGAAGACTTGATGAGGAGCTCAGTGACATGGTCTAGTTGGTGGGAGGCTTGGATGGATGGAGCATGGTGCTCATGGTCCCACACAACTGGGTTGTCGTTTGCTTGGAAGTTGGACTAGATGATCCTTGTGTGTCCCTTCCAACTCAGAAGAACATGTGAACCTGTGAACTTGTGAACAAGGGCGGAAAACAGGGGTAACAAAGACAGAAGAGAGGCGGAAAAGAAGGAGGAAGCTTGAGGGGGAAAAAGGGAAGGAAAGAAAGATGAGAACAGAGAGACCAGAGCGGAGAAAGCAGCCCATGTGCTGGATTTGGGAAGCTTGAAGCTTGCCCAGCTTCCTTCCTGTGGTCAAGAGGTGCTCACTCTCCTGAGATGCAGGTGGCATTTGGTCACTGCTGCTCCCAGCACAGGTTCACAGTGCAATCTGCAAAGAGCAGCTGGAAGCCACACCAGAATCAACTTCTTCTAATGCATATTGGCAAACTTGTGTTAGGAATTCACTTAAAATTGCCCTGACGGAACTTAGGAACATGTGTCAAAGGGTGCGTGGAAGTTTGAGGAACTGCTGCTAGAGGAAGGGAATGTGAAGAATACCGAATGGTAACAGCCAGAAGGCACTGTAACCTGTGAAATATTTTGCCTTGCATAAAACCAGTCAGTGTTACAAACCCAGAATGACACTGGGTCATTGCTTGTCCTGAGCTGATTTAAGATGGTCAGGTGCCCATTCTATCTCTTTCCCTCAGTTATAGATGCCCAGGGCATTAAAGACCACACTTAGTACCACACCGTGGTTGCTCTTCTCTAGAACAAAAGCCCCCAGAATCCCAAAATTCAAAGAGCAGAAAATGAGGCTGTATTTCATTCCTGGCACAAATACCAAGACCAAGCATCTGGTGGTTTACACCTCATAAAGTGGAATTATGCAATAAGTGGAATTTTCACCCTCTTGCAAATTCCAGCTTAGAAATAAATTGCTTGGATTTCAAAATACCATCATGATCTTTTAATAGTATTGGGAAATAAGGTTTTTGGGGAAAGTATATGACCTTTGTCTGTCTAAATGTTGCAGTTTCATTTCAGTTATAGACTGTTATTCATTACAATACACTAGAACACAGCACATGACAGGACATCTAAAACAATACATCCAAATGAAGTTTTGTCTTGACAGAATTTGGTTTTTGGAAACACATTCCTACAGATTACTATACTTTCATATAAGAATAATCAAAACCAAGAGCCTCCAGTCACTTGTATTCAAAAGCTCCAAGATTGAAAGTTTAACCTCTTGGCAGCCAAGAGTCCTATGGATCTGCCTACAGCAGATGGCAGTGGACAATCTGTCTGAGGATAGTTCTGCACCCCAGGGATACCCTTGGGCAGAGCAAGTGCCTGCTCATTAATTCCAGCTCCTTAGAAAGAAGCATTGGTTTGTACAGTTTCTTTTCAGCCTCTTTTTTACCTCCTGATTTTCCTATTTCAGCTGTCAGAATTTTCCTTCACATCTTTGTTTCCAGAAACTGAAAGAAACCCCAAATCTTTGGTCTCTAACATTATTAATGCAGGACAGCAAATGGATGCAAAGAGTGATCTACTAATTTTTCTGCCAACATTGAGAGACTTGCAAGTACAAAAGGTTTTGCTAGATGACTTATGCACTAAAGTCTTTAGGATAACACAGTGTGACAGCAAACTACTGAATCTGAGTGTCTAGGTGCTTTGGGGACATCCTTACACTTTCTAGACCACTAAATTCCTGTGCTCTACCAGGCATAAAGACAGGATCCCATAGATTTTATGCGCTCTGACTTTGAGCCCTGTGTGTGTTCCCTTGCCATTTCCCCTCAGAACTGGTGTATACATTGAAGTTGACTTTAAGTATATCAAAACTGAAGTGTGTCCTCACTCTTGCCTTGCTTTATGGCTGGGCTGTAAGTTTTCTGCTGTGAGAGTATTGCTTTCCGCTTAGAACCCAAATGGAAGATGATGTGTTTCCATGTCTGTAACCAAAAGAGATGGCCTTTACTGCTATTCTAGAAAGCAGAGATGGACAGCAAACAGAACAGTCTGGGTTGCAGTTTTGTTTAGAATGGCTGGGTAGATGGAAAGTGCAAGTAAGTATATGCAGTGTTGAGATTGCAAGGCCAGATCTTTTCCAGATTCAGGCAGAGGTAAAGGGCAGTAACTGAGCAGCACTTGGAACTGCAAAAAGGAAAACTGCTCTGGCCATTCACTGGAGGTGCAGAGTTCAAGGGACAGAACTACAGAAGTTACATTACGGTGCATCCCTGCTGCATTGCGGCCTCTCCATTACAACCCTGGGAATTTGTGAGGAAAATTTCTCGCAGCTCAGTTTCAGGGATCTGCGAGGTTTCCTCGACAATGCATGCGCAGTGCCTTTGCCGAGGGGCGGTGCTGGCTCTCCCTGTGGGCACGGCAGGGGGGAGGGCACGCGGCGGGGATGGCGCGCAGTTTCTCCAGCTCGCAAAGGCGTTTAGAGCCCTGTGGCACCATGCCCCGGTCCCTGACCCAGTCCTGTGTGTCTCCTCTGTGCTCTGCTGAGAACCAGCACAGCACCACCACAAGACATGCCATTCCTTGTTGTTCAAAGCCCAGTCAAAGCCTGGGCAGTGCTGCCTCTACCGGGACCAGTGAATGTTAAAGGGAAAGAAACTCCAATACCAACAACCCCCGCCCCGCCATAAGCAGCACGGGCTGTCACAGTGTTGCAAGTTAAGATTTTTCTAGGCTTCAAGAACGCTGACCAGAGCTCAGGGACACCCCTCCCCCGCCACAGAGCCAAGGCGAGCATGCGTGGGCTGGCGCGGGGCCGCCGGGGCCAGCACAAGCACCACAACCAGGCCAGGAGGCTAGGGGAGGAGCAGCAGTGTGTGGTTTGGGCTGTGAGCACACACGGTCACAGCAGCTGCTCAGAAACGGTTCCTTTTTCTCCCCTGTGCTGAGAGAGCCCGTGGGAAGGAGCGGAAAATTGTCTGCAGCACTCCGAAGTGCTGGGTGGGGGGGAGCAATGGGCGTGGCCTGCATGCATATTAATGACCTGCGCGTCTTTGCGAGTTTGACGTTTTGCGAGGCCCCTGGCATGACCTGTTACTCGCAAATGACGGGGCAGAACTGTAGCTGAATGAGCAGAACTACAGAAGGTCAGTCAACATGAACCTTCCCCAAATGGACCCTAAGGCACACAGGAAGGCAGAGATCTCCCAAAAGGTAGGCATTGCAGGAGTTACGACACAGCATGCAAAGTGTATGAGTGCTTTAGGAGGGACAGTTTCCTACCAGTGGCTATAGTGCTGGGATCTGGTGCTGGTGCAGAGGACATGTTTGCTCTCTCTGTTGGAGAGCTCTCCAAATGGCAGCAGCTGAGAGAAATGGAGAGACCTCCAAATGAGTCACAAGACAGTACCACTTTTACTGCAGCAGCTCTCTGAAAATGATGCCCTTCTCAGATTGCCCAAGTTTCCTAGATGAGACAGTAAGGATCGCAGTGTACCTTGGAGCAGCAGAGAGGATAAGGGACAGCAAGAAGCAGCTGGTGCTGGCAGTAAATTCTGCATACGTGTGCTTGGGAAATTAAATTCCAGCTGGCTTCTAGGCACAAAGGCAGCAGGTTTCAGGACCGATTAAGGCTCCAAGGTCAGAACTTGGTATCTTAGTCCATCGTTTTTCAATTAATGCAAGTAAATGGAAGGGGCCATGTTTTGGCTGTCAGACAGGTAGCTGAGAATGAGGACCTTGCATTCCATGAAACATTCTCTACTCCATGTGTGGAGCCAGGGATACACAGAAATCCAGAGTCTTAGTGCCCAAATGAGATGCAGAGAGCCAGTACTTGGGTCCATGAAGCATTAGGAAGCCTTTTGGTACAAGAGAAGTCTGAACAAGAAGAGAAGGCAGCCCTTAGGTCTTAATGAAATGAGGCTTCTGGCTGTAAAAATTCAAAGGCTTCTGGAGGAATATTTTAAGTAGAAACTGCGGGAAAGCACATGGGCACAGAAGTGCATCCAGTTCAGACTGATGTGATCTTAAAACATGGATGTAGCTATGTTTCAATGTTACTTGGAAAATACCAGAAGGGAAATTAAAATAACAATTGCAATATATAAGGACCGCTTAAATTAGACAGCTAATGCCAGTTGACTTTCACACGCAAAATTAAATGACGGTGTCAGGGCAAAACTTACAGTTGCTGGCACACTTATTCATAGAGCTTGAAGAAAGATATTAGGGAGCTGATGAGGTTACCTTCAAGGACCAACGGGTGTCTCAAGAATTAGAACATGGAGGATCAATGGGGTTAAATGTTACCTGGCTGCCCGTTTCATAGCAATGAGCTCGTCAGTGCTCTCCTTCCCTTCTGCAAACCTGTGGTAAACCTCTTGCCTAAGTGCTGGCAGAATACTCCCCATGTAACCTCAGTGCTCTTCTGCCTCTACAGGAATTCTGCCTTGAAGGAGGACAGGGACCTTCATGGCTGATTCCCAGTGGCACAGCTTCTGTGAAACCAGTCAGTGCCTGTGCCCAGCGGGACAGGAGTAGGTGGAGAGGGGGTGAGTGCCAGAGATCTCAGTACCCGCAACCCCAGCAAGTGTCTCCTTCTCTGGGCAGGGATGGGGGCTCTCTGCAAAGCCAGGGGGTAGCCAGGGCACACCAAGCACAGATCTTCTCAGCATCACTGGCCCCAGTGAGCAGAGAGCTCACTCCTCTGTTTATTTACTAGAATTTTATTCAGGGGCAAAGTCAGCAAAGCAAAGATGCAGTGCTGGGTCTCTGACCAAAGTCAGAAGTGTGAAGAATGAAAAGGAGTTTTGGCCCTCACAGAATGTAATCATGCAAACTGAGAAACCATTTTATGAAATTAGTAACATATTAAAAGGTATTTAAGTGTATTAGTAGCATAAATTAGAATTCGTCCGTGTTTATTTTACCATTAATCCTACTGTAGTGATTTTACTAATTATATTGGATAACTTTTTACTAATTGTATTGATTTTCATGCATTTTAACACTGTACTTGTTGCTAAACTGTATAAGCTTTATTTACGTATCTGCAGAGGTAACAAAAATAATTGTTGGAACGAGAGAATTCTGGAGGATTCATCCAGGCAGGCTTCATCGATTTACAGCTGAAGTGGTCAGGTGGGCCAACCTTGGAGATGACAGGGCCTCAATTTACAGCCGAAGTGGACGAGTTTGAAGTGGTAACAGTGTCATGGACCACGCCAATTAAGCTAACAAGGAAGGTAACGGTGCTAATGACCAAATTGGGCCAACGTTGCAGGGGGGTTCAATAGTTCATGGTGATGATGGACTCTTTCTTCCTCAGTGTGACCCCCAACAACCCTTCCCACAAGTAACTGAGCATGCCCAGAAGGGGGGAGATGGGGCTGGGTTCATGTAAATGATTTAATTGTAATAATCCCTCCTGTCCCTCAGATGGTTAATGCATATGCACAAGTGGCTAATGTATATGCATAATCATAGAACACAAAATGTAAAACCTGCTGATGAACTGTGCACCTCTGAACTTGGAGACTGCTGAGTTCATGTGCCCAGTGCTGCTTGCCTTTGTCCTATAATAAAATGCATTATGGATTTTAATTCTTAGTGAGGTCGTTTCTCACAGAAGCACACCAAGCTAGGGACTCTTCCAGGGTTTTGTATAACCCAGATTGCATCAGTCACACACATACCCATGATTCAACCTCCTGCTGGCAATTTTTAGTCTATCACCCCCTGTGTATTACCCCCATGTTCCCAACTTAATTCACTCATTTTTTTATTACTCTTTATGTTCACAACTCAGTTTGAGGTTGGAAGTGAGCTAAGAGGATTAGGCTTTAACTACACCGATCAGCAAGGAATGTGCACCCATAGACCACCGACTGTCAGCAGAATGTTGGAGACGTGCTGATATCAGCCATAACGCAGGTGGGAACTGGGATTCATATGTAACTCACCTGTTGAATATTGTGTGACACATCTACTGAATATTGTATAACTCTGTAGCATATAAAACCACTAAGGTAAGCAACATTTTGGAGGATTTATCCTGCTTGCTTCCAGCGCTGCTAATAAATATACCTATCTCATAACTCTTGTGGGCTATGGGGTTTTTTTCCGCAAGTCACCCAGAAGGCCCAGGAGGCTGTCCCTGTCCTTGGTGGCCACTAGGAACAGCTGGGAATGTCATGTAGTATGGGCATGTAAGTAACCAAAGGTCAAAAACTCTTTCTGCATCCACCTCTGGTGGGTCAATGGACTACTCTGGAGTACAAAAATCTGCACAAAACCTGAGTGTGGCCATCAGGGGCAGGGAATTGACTGTCCCCCTGCACTGGGCGCCGGTGAGGCCACGCCTTGAGCCCTGCATGCAGCTCCGGGTCCCTCAATTCAGGGCAGATACTGAGGCGCTGGAGCTTTTCCAGAGAAGGGCATTGAGAATCAGAATCACAGAATCACAGAATCAGTAAGGTTGGAAAAGACCTTAGAGATCATCGAGTCCAACCTATCACCTATTACCTAACCTAGCCAAACCTGTTACCTAACCTGTTGCCATCCTGCTACCAACACACCATCCTACCTATAACACACTACCCTAATATCTCGGTCATGCCACCAAGTACATCATCCAACCTTTTCTTAAACAACTCTAGGGACGGTGACTCCACCACCTCCTTGGGCAACCCATTCCACTGTGGGATCACCCTCTCTGTGAAAAAGTTCCTTCTAATGTCCAGTCTAAATCTCCCCTGACGCAGTTTAAGACTGTGTCCTCTTGTTCTATCACTTGTAGCCAGAG
>WEKX01005346.1:0-11027 GCA_013390025.1 Pitta sordida | reverse complement strand
ATAAGTTTTTACATGATATAATTGTTGGACACGTTAATTCTCTAAATGGGACTGAGATGTGTAGGCCAGATCAGGCATATTTAAAAACAAAACTAAGATTCAAAATGTATATAATTTTGTGGCTTACATTGAATTTCAATTCAGTAAGAACATCATGGGAAAATGTGAAAGTGATGTCAAGGGAACACCAGTCTCTACTGTACTACAAAATTATTCTGAAGTTTTTGTCCCTCCAACCAGTGTCTAGGGAAGCCCTAAATTCGGGGATGAATGACTTGCTTTTGTCTCTTGCGTTGCTTTGTAGATAGTCACATCCACTAGTGATTGCTGACCTGTGTCCAGAGAGCAAATATGGATTTCGATATATTGCTTGAGGTTACTGCTCAGTACTAGATCAGCAGTTTAAAATGTGAAAAAAAGCAGGCAAGAATTAAGATAGTTTAGCGGCATACTTCTCTGAAGACTGTCTAGGGAAAGTCTCCTTGGCAGCTCTACTGTCAACCACCACACTTTGCTTCAGTGTTAATGGAATAATATGAATGTGTATTATCAAAATTGGCATTTCCCATTAAAACGTATCTCTAGTCACTGTTCTGTCTTCCTCCCTCTCAGAAATAACTCCCAGGAGAAAGATGATGCAGCAAAAGGTCTTCGGGATTTCTGCTGTGTTTAAGGTTTCAGAGAGTTCTTTGAAAACTCAGAAGTACGGTTAGTCATGACATGCATTTCCGTCATACAAGCCTTTGTGATTGAACAATTGTAATACTCATAGTCAAACACTATCAAAAAATCAGCCTTTAGTTTGAGCTTGGCTTTTTCTGTGCAGGTGAATATAAAATACAAGATCAGAAGTATCCTGAATTTCGGTTATATTTAAGAATTGAGTAATTCACGAAACTCACAGCTAGGCTGTCACATTTTAAGTGGCAGCCTGCATTTGAATCTTTGGCACAAAAGTGAATCTCTGAAGTAAAACTGAAATGGGTTGCTAGGCGCAGTACTGCCCAGAGATCTTTGAACCTCTGGGTTAGGGTTAGCGAGGCACCTCCTAAGGAGCAATTTCCTGCCCCCTTCTGGAAGAACGTGTCTTGTCTCACAGCTCTTGGCAAGTTCATCAGTTGTGACTGAGACCCTGGAATCTGGGCTGGGACCCTGGAATCTGGGCTGGTACAGGAAAGCTGGTGGAGTTTTGCAGCAGGTGATGTTTTTCTGCAGCTGAAAAGCCACTGACAGATTTGCTCTGTGTTACTTGTTTCAGGACACTTGTCTCTAATGGGCTTTCATTGCCCCATATTTATGCAGCTCAAATCAATGATGTTGAGTTCTTCTCTCTGGACACACCTCCTCCTTACAAAGCTGTGGGGAGCTCAAGCAGCTCTGAGCAAGTATGGGCCACAGGAGTTTAAAGTGTGACTTGTTTTTTTATCCAGGAGACAGGTAAGGTTGCACTGAGGCATAGTAAACATAAGTCACGAGAATACGTTTGATCACAAATGAGTCTTACTTTAAATTTCACCAAGTATTTTAATTAATCACTTACCTCTGGAGTTGAAGTTTTCTCCAGTGGGAAAACTCTTCCTCTGCATGGAAGAAGGAGCAAAAAGCACAGCGGAGCACACCTGTTGCTGGTTATTCTAGAAGACCTCCTTGCTTTACTCCCTTATGCACCCGCGCTCCTGCCATCATGGACTAGGGGACTAGGTCAGGGTTTTGTCATGAATGGTGATCCCTTTTCACTAGTGTTTTCAGAAGACAGGTGCTTTTTCCCAGAAAACACTCAATGGGATAAAGTTGGTTCATCTGGATGATGAACATTAATATTAGATATTCACTAGCCTTGAATTTGCAGTGGAATTAAATACATATCACATAGTCACTGTGCAGCTAAACAAAAGTCTTCCCTTTCTAAGATGAATGTTGCAGTTCTTAGGAAATGCCAGAGGAAGATGGTGACTCGCAGTTTTTCAGCTTTTGTATTTTCTTCCAGGAAGAGGCACTACAAACAAATGTCATGAAATATTTGATTTGGAGGAAGTGAGTGAAGGGCAGACTGCATAAGCTAAAAAATATTTTTTAAGATTTGTTCAAGTACTGTTCTACCCAACACAAATATCTTAAGTGTAGTAGCAGCATTTATTTCTTTGTAAGACAGTCACCATGCTGCAAGCCAGAGATATAGAATCATGATTGTTTTGGGCCGTGGGAGTGAGGATTAATGTTTAAAATGCATAAAAATACTTAAGATACAATGATATAAAAAGAAAGATATATTTCCTTTTTAGTAACCTACAAGTTAGTTGTTGATGTTACATCCACATATTGCAAGAAATGATGTCCAGGTCCAGTACTTTCATTTGTTTAGGATATGTGGTAGAGCCTGTTAACATTTTATTGCTGATAAAATTGCGAAAAGGAAAGAATAATGCTGCACTGTGTGGAGCTAAAGTGGGAATTAGTCCATTACACAGCCTGAACTGAAAGAAATACTAATTTTTTTTCGGCATACTTGTACAGGACATAGCTAGACTACTCTTAAGAGACCACTTCAGGCTTTGCTCAGCACTGTTTTAGAAAAGCATGCCACTAGTTCTGAGTCATTTTCAGCCTAATCTTTGTTGCGGTGTATACTTGTGGTTAAACATTACAGTAACACCACACACACACACACCCACCCCCCCCATATTCACAATCTGCATATCCGTGGTTTCAATTAATTGCAGTTTATTTTTCAGAGAGTTGTGGGTCCATGCACGCGCCCAGATAGTGCTGCAAACTCAGTCAGCTCACAAAAATGTAATGGGCTCATTAATATGTAAACTAGCCCTGCCCATCGCCCCTGCCACCATCAGTTTTTGAGTGCCCTCATTTTGCACTGTTTAAGGGGAAAGGGAACCACTGCCATCACCCTGGAGCCAGGACCACTGCTGGAGCAGTTGTTGGGTGAGTGCCGCGGAGGCAACAGGACCCCCTAGAGTGTTTGCGCAGCTGGACTTGTTCTCTGCTGAGCTGCAGGAGGGTGCCAGCACTGTGTGTGTCTCTGAGAGCAGGAGTGGGAGGTACCTTCCCTGCACTCCTGTGGCTCCTGCGGATCCTCCCACAGCATTCTTTGTTGCCAGGGTGGTGAAGGGAAGGGTGGCCTCATGGCTCCTGCACCCGTGGGGCAGCACCCATGCTAGCTCTGTGCTGCACCGGGGGCTGAGATCATGGGGTCCCCCACCACTGGCAGCACTGCCCTGTCCGCAGTGTCTAACCCTGGCCAGGAAGAGAAAGGTAGATTCGCTGCCTGAAAATCCTTAAACCATCCCCCCACCAGAAAAACATGCCCTCTGCCAGTTCCATATCAGACCAGTACAAGTTTATGTGTGAGGCACCTGCCACAGGAACAGTGAAGCTGGGCGCAGTAGGGAGGTGGCAGCAGCCCTGGTACTGCATGGGGACAGGGTAGCACCGGGCGAACAGGTCCTCTGGGCAGGTGGTTGAGTTGTTGTTGTTTTTCGCCTGGCTCAGAGAGTGTGTCGCAGCCTGCTTGTGTCATATCTCGTGCGAATACACAGTGGAATAATTGGCCCTCAAATATCATGGCACACCGAGTCCTTTCCCCCACCCCACAAAGCCCTCTCTCCATGGTGATAGGCAGCTCATTAATATGCAAATCCTGCCTCCCCCCCCCCCATCACCAAGCCCCCCCAGCTCTGAAGCAGCTGTGGGGGGTTTCTAGAAGCTCCTTTCACAGTGTGACTGCTCAGTGGAGCAAAGGGTGTTTTCTCTGCCCTATCCCTGCCTTGGGGAGTCCTCAGAGGAGTCCCTTCACCCATGCCACTCTTGTGGGCATCCCAGGCTTCTGCTGTGGGCTGAGAAGCCATGGCAGGGCTCTACTTCTGACCCCTCTCTGCCGTGTTACCCTCCTGGCACAGACATCCACCAGGGAATACAGCTATGAGGGGCAGATGAACGGCAGCTGAACTCCCAGTGGCTGAGGCCAGGGCTCTGAGTAGCAGCGCAGGGATTGGGGATCCAGTCATGGCTGGTAGAGGCAGCTGTTTTTTGAATCTGATTGTAGAAGGGCTTGTGCTGAAACTTGTGCTGTGCAACCCGAACCTGTGGCTCCCTTCAACTCAAGCCCTGCTCAGCAGCCAAATGCGGGGAGGTGCAGGGGGCCACTGACTTCTCCAGAGCACCTAGTCACTGAGCCCATGGGCAAGGAAGGCAAAGGGAGGCCTTGGGCAGATCCTGTTAACTTTTCATATACAGTCATAACTCCATATTCACGGATTAAGGGTCTCCCATGGGTCCCGCAAAACCTTTAATCCGCAAATACAGGTTGAACAATAATATCCAAATTATTGCCGGAAATGTGGTAACTTTGGGACACTGCAACATCCGGACTCCTTACGGCAGCAAGGAATATGGGAGTTGGGGTGGGTTTCCCCTTTGACTGCAGCAGCTAGCACTGGCAGGAATGCTCTGCCCGAGGCTATGAATATGTGCACATGTGCATATGCACACATGTGCTGTCAAGTCCAGGCTGGCTGCCACAGCCAGAACAGGCCCCATATGGGTTTCTGTGGTACAGTTAAAGACTTCCTGACTCCTGGCAGGGTCGGTGAGGGCCACCTGCCGCGGCAGTGTGGGACCGCACCACTCTCTAAATAACTGAGTAAAGACTGCGGGAAAAATTTCCACGAATATGACAAGATGCAAATATGACAGTGCGAATAAATGAGGTATGAAGACTTGCTTTGGTTTTTATACATAATGCCTCTTTCTTACTGCCCAACTATCCAATAACATTAACGGAATTGTTTCTACTCCAGGAGCAAGACTTTAACAAGTTTCACTGAATCTCTCTGGGCTGCAGCTTCTTTTGTAACGCAGGCATGCTTTGTTTCTAGTGATGATCTATTATCTTCTCATTTGAAATGCAAGAGTAGTATCCATAGCAATGAGGTCTGGCTTCCAAGAGAGTTAAGATGGATTTCTCCTTGCTCTGTGACTCCACAACAGCAAAATTGCAAACTTAAAAATAACTTAACCACTAACTTTTCTTGAGCACACCCCAGGGGCTGGCTCATTGGAAGCAGCCCCGGGACACTGCAAGGACAAGGGTGCTGAGAGGTGGCTCACACCGAGCTGGTAGCTTGCTAGCCTTGCTACAGCAATGCTAACCCTAGTCCTTCCTTGGCTAGCCCTGCCCCGAGCACAGTCCTGCCAAGCTTGGCCTGTGACATGGCGCGAGGGGATGGCTGGGAGGAGGTGGTGGCAGCAACAAAGGACAGAGGCGCACCACACCTGAAGGGCTTGCAGCCCCACTCCTTCCCGTGCACAAGCACATGCCTCTGCCTGCTGCCTGCAGCTTTATCCCCTTCCCTCTCCTCTTCCTCTCTCTGCACCTTCCCCCGACTCTCATCCTGGAGGAGAAGCTCTAGTCATATCCAGTATGATATAAGCAGGCTGCACCGCTGGCACTGGTACACTGGGCTATGTCACTGATATGTTCTTTATTTTCTTTCCCCACGAATGCGATAGCACCGAGACAGGGATTTTCCCTTCTTTTGATTTCGACCAGCTAAACAGTGTCAGTGGTCGTTCCTGGCCCCGCCAGAGACAGCAGGCAGGCATGTGCCTTCTCCTCAATGCACAGGCAACTAGCAAAGGGCTGTGTGCTTTTTTCAAAACCGGTGTGCTGGTAGCACAGTACCAGCTGCTGTCCCCCGGCCTGGCAGAGAGAGCAGGGCAGCTGAGTCCACCCTCCGCAAGCCAGAGAGAGCAGGGTGGGTGGCGCGGGCAGAGCAGTGTTCTGCACCGCGGCCACCCAGGGTGGGAAGAGAACATAGCGAAGAGCATTCAGAAAAACATGTACAGCCCCGCTGTGGACTTGCCACGGTAGCCATGTGCACCGCTGCATCATTCCATGCCGCTGCCAGCATGGGCACAGCAGTGCACCAGCAGTCCGTACAACTCAGTGGGCAGGGCTAATTTTAATATTCATGACTGCATACTTTAAATATTCATGCATGTCAGTTCACGCAGGAGCACTTGCGAATGCCCTGCAAAACAGACCTCCTGAATCGTGGAAAAAACAGCCTGCAAAGAGGTGAAGCCACAAGTCAGAAAGTACCAAAGTGAAGAGGGCTGACTGTATGTGGTAAAACTTTCTAATAAGAACAGGCAACCTTCCAGCAGAAACTCTGACAATGTTCTCCCCAGGGTCCCTCTATGTCTGCTGCTGTCCCACCTCCCACTCTCTCCCATTGGCCACCTGGGCATCGCTGCACCGTGTCATTGGCTGTGGCAGCTGCTGCTCTGGAATGGAACAGGATGACAGATCTGCTATGCTGCTCCAGTGAATAAATACTGTGTCGTGGCTGTCCTGCTGGCTCTTGGCTCCATGCTGTGTCACAGCCAGCCCTTGAGATGGCTATAGAACTGGCTGTTGCCTGTTGCCATAGCAACACTAGGGAGCCGGTGCTATGTAGGGGTGACCTGACTTGATAGACTGCTGCCATTGCCCCAGTCAAACAGTTTTTAGCACTATGCCTCCACCCTCTCCTGGGCCTGGGGTGGGGAACGTCCCACTGTGCCCTGCCCCCAGCACACATGGGCGTTCTCCAATGACTTCATCTCGCTCTGGAAAAGGCCAAGGGGCCCATTTGCCAGGCTGGTCCTGGTGGAGGCTCGAGAAGTGCAGTTGCCATGCCCCACTTCCTCCTCTGTACCACAAAGCCAGGCAGCTTGGTGGCTCCTGCAGCACCTGCCTGCTCACCTCACCAGAGCACGGCCATGTCAAGCAGCACTCAGGTGACTGATGTGAGCCAGTGTTTTCTTGGTGCGGCTCAGCACCTTCACTATGCTCAATCACATTTGAGCAGAGTTTAAAGATGGCTTCCTGGCTGGGAAGGCATTCCCTTAGGTCTTCTGAGGTGGCGCTGGGCGGTGGGCACTCCCAGAAATGCCCTCTAGAGCTCAAGAGGAGAGGAGGCATGGCTGTGGGTGTGACTTAATTGAATATTCATGGTTTGTAATATTCATGGATTTTATGAGTCATGCGTTCTTCTTGGACCTGGTCTTGTGTGAAAAGGGGGGGCCTACTGTATTAGCTTCCACATAAGTCTCCAGGAGCTTTCCCAGTACAGCCTGTGAAAATCTCTTCAAATCCTTTTGAATTTGCCAATATGGCAAGATTGTCTTTTGTGCAGCAGATGGTTCTCTCATTATTCGCACAATATTCACACCTCTTAGAGAGTAAAGACACGGGGGTGATAGGGGGAGAAGCCCGAAACCTTTTGTTTGACTGTGGCCTGTCTTGTGCCAATCCACTTCTCAAACTGCAAAAAACCTTTGGTTTCAAGTGCATCACTTAAAATTGTTCCCATTAAGTGGTGTCACAGGAAAAAAGTTTACAGAAAGTCATACTTTATCCAAATGCCACCTCTTTCAGAGTTTCCTTAAACTCTGACAGTCTACCTTAAACCTCTGAAAATAACTACTTGGATGCTTCTGTTGTCTCATCAGCTGTGCCACAGTCATGCCTTGGTGCCTTGCAACTTCTCCATTGCGACCTCACTGGATTGTGACAAGTTTTCCCTGTGAATCTGCCTCAGTGATTCTGCGGAGTGCCTCCCACTCACTGTGGCATTATAGTCCCGTAGCACCGTGGCACAGCCCCTGTCCTGCTCCTGTACATCTCCATGCCTGGTCCCTACTGTGGAAGACTTATGCCACGGTATGCCCCAGGCAGCCATTGAGACCCAGCGCAGCACCGCCACAAGTCATGCCATCCCCTGTTACTTTAAGCCCAGCTGGGGAACTGACCCCCTCTGAGCATGTGTTGCTGTTTCCATTGCTACAGGCAGAGAAGACAACGCAGTCTGTGCCCAAGGACTATGCACCCGGCACACCTGGTGATGACATAGCCCCAGGGAAAGTGCCGCACGAAAGGGGCTGGGCTGGTCACGGCAGCGGTGGGACAAACAAGCACTGTGTGCTGGGATGGGGCAGTGGTGGGACATGCCCATGCCACCGCCACAGTTGCTGCTCCAGGAGGCAGCTTCTGTTCCCCCATGACCTCCCACTGCAGCAGGAGGGGGAAGCATATGGGTCAATATGGTCAGCGCTGCCTCTCTCACACCAAGGACCAGCAGATGTATGTATCATAGCTGCCGTAGTTAAAGGGAAAGAAACTCCATTCCCACCCCCATCCCCCCATAAGGGGCCCCTGGTGTCGCAGTGTTGCAAAGTTAAGGTTTCCTAGGCTCTAAGAGGCTCACCAACAGAACCTGGGGACACCCCTTCCCTGCCACGGCCCTGGAGCTTGCCCACTGCAGAGGCAATGCAAGCATGCGTGGTTGCAGCAGCCCAGCAGCGGCTGTGGAAGTGTCAGCTTGGCCGAAGAGAAGCCCAGGGATTTTCCAGGGGTCTCCCCAGGCAGAGAGGGCTCATAAATGCTTCCATTTGCTCCCCTGTGCTGTGAGAGCCCATGGGGAGGAGCAGAAAATGCTCCCCAGTGCTCCAGAGTGGCAGGGGGTGAAGCGATGGGTGTGGTCTGTATGCATATTACTGACCCGTGACTGTTTGCGAATTGGGCAGTTCACAAGACCCCTGGGAGACTCATTCCTCACAAATTTGGAGGTATGACTGTAACAATAAAGGAATCCAGAAGAGCTGTAGCAAAAAGTTTCATTTTCATACTTAATGATAAAGTCCTGTTGCTTTCTTTGAGCTCTCTGAGTTCAAAATAGGATAACAAACACAAAGCTACATGATGGTGACTGCTTAAACTTATGAGAACAGGAAACAGGAAAATAATACTACAGGAAGTGCAAGTGCTGAGAAGGACAGTCAAGAAAGTTTGGTTTGCTTTTTAAAAAGGCTATAATGAGGCATCATTTGAGGCATTTGTTTTTAAAAACTCCCTTGGCAAGAAGTAGACTTATCTGAGCACATATGAAAAGTGTACCCTGCACTCCATCATCTTAACTCGTTTGTTGAATATTTTTTAACAAAATCTGTAAAGAGATATTTAAATATAAATGGCTGTTAAATTCAGATTAAAAAAATGAAAGTAAGGATCTTAAGAAAGAAAATTTACACTGCTTCTTCTAGAATGCCAAGGCTTCCCAAGAACAGTGAATTCAAGAAATATGCTGAGCAGTATCTCTTCCTTTATTTGTGTCTGGGGAGGTGTATTGTGTCTGACTAGATGACTTATTTTTCTTCACAGCAGCTCATGGTGCTGTTTTGGACTTCTGACTGAAACAGTGTTCATAACACGCAAGTATTTTATCTCTTGTTTAGTAGTGCTGGGGCAGCATTGAGGCTTGCTTCATCTCTTACTCTGCCCTCCTCCTTACAACATGTAAGCTGGAGGTGGGCAAAAGGTTGGAAGGTGGCGTACGTGGGACGAGTGACTCTTAACTGACTAAAGGGATTTCTCATCTAACGTAACATCATACTCAACAATAAAGAACTGGAGTGAGTTTTCCAGGGTTGGCATTTTTGAGGGTTGGATGGGCAGCAGTCATCCAGTGACAAGAAATTGCTTTTGCATCACTTGTTACCTCATCCAATCTCTTCTTAAACACATCCAAGGATGGTGACTCAACCACCTCCCTGGGCAACTTCTTCCAATAGGAAACTACTCTCTCTGTGAAAAAGTTTTTCTTAATGTCCAACCTAAATCTTCTCTGATGCAGCAGGGGCATCCCTGACCAGGTGCTTTGTTGCTGACTGGGCTGGTTTTACAGCATCCAGGTGCAGCACTCCCTGACTGAGGGGCAGCTACTGAGGGGTTGCCAATGGACATCATGTGAGCTGAGCTTCTCCTGATCAGGGCTTCCTGCCTGCGGGTATTTAAGCCATTAATATGCTCAGGAGCAGGCAACCTGGAGCACAGTGAACAGGAGTAGGCAAACAGGGACATTAACTGCAGGGGCTTTGAGTAAGTGTAGGGGCTTTGAGAAGGAAGTGACTCAGGGGCACATGGCATGGCAGTTCGTGCAGGCAGGGTGGCAGACTCTGTCTTGGTAGGTGGTGTCTCTCCTTGTCTTCATCTTCCTAACTCTCCCCCTGTCAGTAATGGGTAGAACCAGATGGATGAAAGCCAAGGCAATGCCACAAGGGAGGCTCAGACCCAAACAACCCCTGTGTCAATGGATGTGGCTGTTCAGACTCCTGGCTGCAGGGAATGCCTGAGCCTGATGGCTGAACAGGAGGATAGCCTGCAAAATACCTGTGTCCGGTGTGAGCTGGTAAATGACCTTCTCTGCACTACAGCAGAGCTGAAAGAAGAGGTTGAGAGGCTGAGGAGTGTTCGAGATAGTGAAAGGGAAATAGAATTGAGGGTCTGTGCACTTCCATCCTTTAGAGACTCTTGAGATCCAGAGGAGCCTTATGCACCTCACATTCCCCCTCATGAGGTAGAAGCAAGAAACCTAGAGGATGAGGGGGAATTGGAACAGGGCTCCTCTTGTGGGGGTAAGGAATCTCTCTCCTGCTCCCCCCCCCTTTTCAGATGCCACCTTTTGAGTTGTCCCTGGAGAACAGGTTTGGGGTCCTGGATTTTGGGGTTCAGGAGGATGATATGGAAGGAGGCATTCCCACTGGTAAATCACTAGGAACTACCTTTTCCACCAAGAAAATCAGAACCTAGTATCAAAAAGAAAAGGAGGGTAGTGGTTGATAATAGAGTTTTCAGTTCACAGTGTGATGAGAAAGGGCATGAACCAAACCTTCATGCTGGATTTCTGGAAGGCAGACTTCAGACTATTTAAGAATTTAATTAGGAGGATAACATGGGAAACAGCCTGTAATGGAAAGGGGGTCCAGGAAGGCTGGACATAGTTTAAGAACGAGTTCATGAAGGCACAGGAGCAGACGGTCCCAATGTGCTAAAAGACAAGCTGGAGGGGGAGAAGACCAGGATGGATGAGCTCCTGAAAAGACTAAGGGAAAAAAAAGAGGATGTATTGCCTTTGGGAAAAAGGGGAGGTTAAGTCATGTATGAGAAAAATTAGAGAGTCAAAAGCCCA
>WEKX01005343.1:1237-13172 GCA_013390025.1 Pitta sordida | reverse complement strand
CATCTTGAGTACTGTGTACAGTTCTGGGCTCCCCAGTTTAAGAAGGATGTTGAGCTGCTCGAAAGGGTCCAGAGGAGGGCGACAAGGATGGTGAAGGGACTGGAGGGCAAGCCTTATGGGGAACAACAACGGGAACTGGGGCTGTTCAGTCTGGAGAAGAGGAGGAGACCTCATTGCTGTTTACAACTACTTGAGGGGTGGTCGCCGCCAGGTGGGTGGGACCTCTTCTTTCAGGCTGATGACACCAGAACACGAGGACATGGCCTCAAGCTACACCAGGGGAGGTTTAGACTGAATATTAGGAAGAGGTTTTTCACAGAGAGAGTGATTGCTCATTGGAATGGACTGCCCAGGGAGGTGGTGGAGTCGCCATCCCTGGTGGTGTTTAAGAGAAGACTGGATGAGGAGCTTAGTGACATGGTCTAGCTGGGGGGGTGTTGGGCTGGATGGTCCTGTGGGCCCCTTCCAACTCATAGTATTCTGTGATTCTGTGATTCTGTGATTAACATTTATTCAATTTATTGAATACAGTATTTATTTCTACTCATGTGAAATCTTATCTCTGTTTTTGTCTGTCTGATAGCACACAAATACTGATGTAAATTTATGGTGGTGTAATCAATATTTTGTTTTTCCTCATCTGTAAAAATTGAGACTTAAGGTTAAACCAAAACCAGAAGAAGGGAGGAGTGAGGAGGAATTTACAATCTGAAATAAGACCTACATGAAATGCATTCTTATAATTACAATTAATAGTCTTGATACGGATCATACTTGAACTCTTGAGTATGCAAATAGTGCAGCCAGAGCAGAATTTTATATGGCACTAGTACAGCACTTAGAAGCAACTGAATAATCAGTGACATGTCATAGACCATATTATTACTATTAGTTAAAGGTAGATTCCAATGTAAGTTTTTGATGTAGTTAGTCCTACTACTCAAAAGCACTGCTGCATTTAAAACACTTCAGTTGTAGTGATTTATGTACTTTTTACTGATTTTTGTACATAAATATATCCTATCCATTTTGACAGGTTGAGATGTTTTATTGTGACACAGCTAGTCAAAATGTATTTCAGTATATAGAAAAAAATCTGCCAGCATCTAATTGTGGAGGTAAATTGCTCACCTTATGGAGACCAGGAAACGCCAGTTTCATGACATAATGCTTGCAGAGAGGACAATTTAGAGACTTGGTGTTTGGAAGATTAGAAGAGCAGATGTTAAATGAATATTTTTAAATCATGCTTCCTAATTAGTAAATATAATGTTTTCCTTGGTCTTCAGTATGATAAACAAAACATCCTTGAAAATGGAGTCAGAAAAATTTCTATTGCATGATTTACTTCACTATTGTTCAATTGCACAGCCTTATGAATCTTAAAATTTCATGGTTTTTGAATTTTATCCAGGATTATATAAAGATTTTAGGTAACTATATTTTAAGCTTTCAAATAATCAAGAAACATATTAAACCTCTCTAAACCAAATATCATCATGATGGTTATCATTATTGAAAAATAAGATCTGGTCTGTATCTATTCCCTACCCCTGCCATTCCAAGAGATTTATCTCCAGGATCAGGGTTGCCAGAATACACCTCTATATTTTTCAGAATGAAAAATTTCTTTGGTAATCAGACAACATTTTCAGACAAGAGGAGAGATGGAGTTGCACAAGTCTGTCAATGGAGCTGTAATTTCATTCAGTTGCTGAAAAACAACTATTGAGCCAAAATACCTCATCATACACCCATCCTTCTCGTGTAAGTCACTTCCTGGCATGAGTGAAGAAAGACACTGGGTACAAGCTCCTCTGACAGAAACTTTCTGTGAAACTGTATCACTAGGGCACTAAAACGGCAAAAAGGAGAAGTAGATGAAATGTTGTGACAACCACAGAGATTTCACAGGTCACTTACTGCTCCTGAGTAATAGTAATAGTTCATATTTTCAATGTAAGTTGCCGTAGTCAGATGTGAAAACACATTTTCAGTCACAAATGTGAGGGGGTTTAATAGCTGAACATGTAAAAGCAAAACATAAAAAGTTCAGATTTGTCGTCTTCCAATTTGTTCCCCCGGTGAACTTATAACTCAGACAATAAAATATCCTTTCACTAATGTTGGAACCTCGTGTAAGTAAAAATATTACCACGTTATGAGAAAAAGAAACAGTTCAGGAGTGTTCAGAAATGTGCAGTAGGCTATAGGTTTGTGTTTTGTTGAATGTTCTGTTTTGTTCCTAATGCTTGATGCATACGAAAATGAAATGGGAGGGCTGGTTCAGACCAGGTAAGAACAAATCTCAATCTCTGCCTGAGCTGTTTTAAGGTTTAGAAAATATTGGCATAGTGCTGCAAAACCAGGGATATAAACTCTCCCTCAAATGGGCTTCATTTTGGAAAGTAAGTTAGTGTAAAGCTTTTTTCCTTTTTACAGTACATCCTGTATTTTATATGGATCTGAAGATTCAAAAAGAATGAGGTGAGCTCACCAATATTTTTAAACAATCTTTGGAATGATGTTTAAAGGCTGTTTTGGAACTGCAAATTAAAGGAATAAAATTAGATACAGCAGAAATTATACCAAAATGGGGACTGAAAGAATAAAGAGGATGGATCATGTTGGCCTTTTTTTTTTTTTCCCTGAAATTAGAACAGAGACTTATCAGAAACTGTTAGAGATTCCTGGAGAATCCTATGGTGAAGACCCAGATGTTTTCTTCTTTCTCTGAATGGTCTCAGACTCACAAGGCATAAGAAAGTCAGTAATTTACTGAAGACCACAGAGAATCTTCATTAGATAATACGTCTGAAATACATCCTGATTTATCTTCCTTTCTCCATCTTTCTTCTTCTATATTTTTAGTACAATCTGGATAACTACATGGAAGAGCCCACAAAAATGTGAAAGAGCACTTCAGCCTAAAAATGCTCATTGAAGGACACACATCCCGATTAAGTGATTTGTTCCACACTGGGGAAGTTTTGGACCTACTGTACTTAGACTCCTTCGGTGATCTCTTCTTATCCAGTAAATTCAATATTTTAGGGACATACTTAAGATGTTTCACATTGTAAGCTTGCCTTACACCCGTAAGCTGGTAGATGTATGAACTATGCAGACATCTCAGTTCTTCAAGTATAGCATCTGGGCTAGAACTACTGTGCAGCAATTACACATCTAAAAATCCTAGACAAATGTAACAAGAATCCCCAAATTCTTTTAGACAGCATTTCATTTCACGGAAAGAAAACATGTCCAAAACTATTGTATTTGTTTTATGCCCTGATATGTCAGAAGCTGAAATGCATTCCTATATTCATATATCTGCAAAAGAAATAATCCTCTGGTTTCTACAGAGGATTCCAAGTCGAAAAAATACTTTATTTTAATATATCTGTGTAGGAAAACCCTCTAAGGTATGTTGATAATTTGTTTTTTGTAGAAAGGTTATATACATGTTTTTGTTAGATCCTTAAGACAGAGAATTGAAGGTGTTATAGCAGTTCCAGGGAACAATGCTTTTTTGTGATAGAAATGCACAAAATTCTACATAAAAATTTAATTTGGTCTAGTATTTTCCGAATTAATTTTTCTTTTCCTAAGACATAGAATTAGGTTTGATTTTGTGACTACAGAAAAGAAATATCAACATAATTTCAGGCAGGTAAACGGAATATTTCCTTCGTCCTTCTTATCAACTTTTTCCTTATCCTTCCTATCTTTTCTCACATTTAGGGAGTTTTAAAGTTAAAATACATATAAGCCAGTTTTTTAAAAACAGTATGACTTCTGCTCTTTATATAATTTTTATTGTGCTTAGACAAGCACGAGACATTTCTTCACAACATTTGCAAATACACTTACAGCTTTAGGTAAATAAATTTCACTCTGCATATACAAAATTATCTTCATAAAGCATACAAGTCTGTGTTGTGATGTGTTTTTGACTCAGTGGTCCCACAGACTAAAGAAAGCAAGGGTTGTGGCTCTGGTTGGATCTTTCTTCAGTGAGGAAAACTACACTACAGGGAATCGAAAGTACAGCTCCCCTACTTGACTTGAATGAGTTCAGCTTCTTCTTACAAAATTCTTCTTCTTATAAAGGAATTTTATCAAGGGTTTCACTTACTAAACCATGACCAGTCCTGTTCTTCTCAGTGTATTGTATCATTAAGAAACTGTAAAAACAAACAAACTAATAAACCCATGAGAAATAGCACTTTAAAAGAACACATTCATAATATTTGAGGTTTGGAGAGTTGTTCTGTTCTCCTTTCAGTACTTCAAATGACATTTTCAGGCCAGAATGGTTATAAAAATCTTAGTTTTAAAGGTCTTAAAATTCCATACACTGGCTGGATTAACTACAAGGGTGCAGAGGACACGTTTGTGTTTCTGACTCCAGCCACTCCCATGTCTGTCAGCTTGTCTACATTAGAGCTGAATCTGATTACTAAGTTAAAATGTAGAGCAAAATTAGAGGCAAATGAACTGCTGGCTCCAGGTACTTTCCCACGTTAAATGTCTGCAGTCCTGCTGTTGCTTGTGTGTTGTTACAAAGATCCACCAATATGAAAGAATCTGAAGTTCTGTACCCAAATACCAATATTTGTTTGTGCTGGTCCTGTGCTCCAGGTAAGACCTGGGAAAATCATAAGTATTCCCAGCATTACTAATTGTTTAGCAATGAGATCAGATAGAGAAAGAGGTTCTTTCTCCCACCAACTTCTGGTACATCATGAACAACCTGTCAGAACTATAAACTACATATCAGTTAATGGGTTTTTGTAAGTTTTTTTTCTCAGAATATTTTTTGCTTTGTAAACTAGACTATCTAGGTAGATCACAGCAGTTACAGGGTTTGTTTGGGGTTTTTTATGTGTTTGTGTGTTCCCACAAAATCTCAGGGAAAAGAAAAAAAATGACCAAGATTTTGACATTTTAATGCATGTTAGAATAGCACAGACTGGAACATGGTAACTAACTCTATACTTAATTCCTGCAGTGGAGAAGCATAGTGGGATGACAAGTTAACAAGTCAGGACAAGTGAGGAAAACCCACAAAGCCTTCTGACAAATGTGATAAAGCATGTCCTAAACTGGATTTTCTTTTAAGTATTGGACTGTGTCTAAATACATGTAAGCACAGCAAGAATTGTTTAAGGAGAGATGATGTTAGATTGTCACAATGAAGACAGACACAAAACCACTTTTCAGGTCTGAAACAGTGAAGAGATAAGTATACAGTCGGGTCTCCTATATCACGGACCCGCAGTCTTAATCGAGTTCTGTGAAACCCTACTTTCGCGTTGAATGGCAGCTCATTAATATGCAAATTTGCCCCACACCCTCACGCGGCCCCCCAGCACTGTTTCAGCACTGTGTTGCTGTGTATCAGTGTTTGTGTCAGCCCTTCCCAGCGCCCACAGCCACCCCACAGTAGGAAAACCCCCTTTTCAGTTTGGCCAGGGACATGGGTGCAGGGAGCTGCCCACGCCACTGTCCTGGTGTCTCTTGGGGTGGGTAGACCTGGTCTCTCCATACTCAGGGTAAACGAATATGTCTTGGAGAGTCACTCAAGAAAGTCTCAGACCCCTGAGAGTGTGTAGATCTTTCATAACTGCACAGTAGCAGCTCCAGGGGAGCGGCCCCGTGCCAGGGGTGGGGAAGTGGCTGCCACTGACGCCACCACCGCTGCCAGTGGGGGAAGTGGCTGTCGCCACTGCCGCTGCCGCCGCTGGGGGGAAGGAAGCACCTGCCACTGTTGCTGCTGGGGGAAGCAGTCGCTGCCATCACAGCGGCTGTGTGCACCGATTTGCATATTCATGACTGCCTAATTGAATATTCACGCGTGCCAGGTCACACATGGCAGTTGCTCAAAGAGGCCTCCTTCATCGCTAAAAGATCATGCCACTAAGATGTGAAGCCGCAATATGCGGGGCACGAAGTGCAAGAGGGCCGACTGCAGTGAAGCAAAGCAGAGTTGGGAACAACTTCTTGCCTGGTTATATCACTTATTGAGAGGGGCTGGCACAAAAGGTTGTCTTGTATCCTGTGATAAGAGGAGGATATTACTTAAGGAAAAAAGGAAACAGTAGGAAGATACTGTATGTCAGAATTAGTATATATGTAGCTATTAAAAACAGTGAAAAACGTCATATTTAAGTGGTTAAAAGTTCAAAATTTGATTCAGTAACTTGTCTGGACGTAGTAACATAAAATGGACTATAATCTAAATTTAAATGCATGTTTGGATTATTCAGGGTCCTGGAGATATATCTGTATTTTGTGATTTCTGATATCTGTATGGAAAATGAAAAAAAAAAAAAAAGTATCTAAATGACCATTAAAATTTGTGTTGGTGTCTAAATGTCAAGCATGTCATCAAGTGGAAAAGTTGTAAATCAGGTTTATTTAGGCAATATTAAACCTCTAGATTTGAAAAATCTGTGAGGTGTCCCTGTTGTCAGCTATTTTGTGATTTAAGAGAGAAGAGCAAATCTGCATAAGAGACTTCAGGGATAAACCATAGCTGAACTAGACATTTACAAATATGGTTTTTTCGCCTCCACACCATAAATCCATGACAAGATGATGTATAGGGCATTTACCTACAACTTGTAAGAGATTATGCAGTTGTCAAAAGAGATGTAAACACAGTCTAGCTATTGCTTTCTGAAAGATTTTGTAGAGATCCACTAAGCTGCATCTGGGTTTTGATAGGATTTTACAGCTGTGCACAGCTGGGCAGATGCTATGTTTACCTGCATCTTTAGTTCTGGCTCAGTATATGATGGCTGTGATGGCAGTAACAACAATTTTTTTATACATAGATTATGAATTTGGTCTCATCAGTTATGAGCTACACAATCTTTCTCATTTTTCTTCATAACTGTATGTCTTTATTTGCAAAAATAAAACCATGCTTTTGTTCAAGATGATTTATAACTGTAATAATGATAAACTCTCCCTTGGTAACTCTAAGTTCCTATTGCTGAGTTGCAGTTCTTCTGCAGCAAGCTTACCCTTCTTGAGGCATACTGTCTCTAAAATAAACCTTTCCTGCCTCTATAATACCATCAATAAAGAAGAAAACCAATGCATTCTAATTTTTCAGATTATGTCAATAGTCTTAAAAACACTTTGTTTTAAGCAGTTAGCCAGAACTTGAGGTCATTTACATGAGAATAAATTAATTATACACGATAGTCTTTGAAAGAAGGACATTTATTTTTGAAGGCCGCACAGCAGCTTATATTTCTCAAAACACAGTAAAAGAAATAAAAATGACATATGGTGTCTTATTTTCTTTTCTTTGTCTTGGTCATGATTTCCAGCTCTGCATCTCTTGTCAAACTTGTGCATAAGGAGGATACCTGCCCCCTCCAAGTTTACATTTATATTCAAATCTTTGACTTCTCAGATGTCCTTCTTTCCAGTTTCCTAGTTCAGTTTATGCACACCTTGTCAAGAAGTCCCTTACCTCTGGTATTCTATGTCCAAGGGAAAAAACTGCTAATGGCAGGCCCAAGCCAAAGTCAGCATAGTTACAGAAAAAAAGACAATGTTGTGATTGAAGCCTGGATTCAAAGCCAAAATGTTGTCCCTGTTTTTATTACATGATTAACCAATATCCTTAAATATCAAATTATACATGTAGCAGGGAAAGAAGAAAGAGGCAGAAACTGTACTCCAAGTCTTCCTCTAAGGGCCATAGTCCCTAAATTTGTAGTTAAAGCATTAATCATGTTGTTCTGTAATACATTATAGCAGAAGGAGCTGTGACTTCCCTCAGCTTATTGTGTATTCAAATAAACCAACATTAGATAAGAATTTAGATGTAAGTCATTATAGCTTTATTATGAACTTTGTCCCTTTTTAAAGTAAAAATATCTGCTACAGTATGTGATACAGTAATACTTCACTGCATTGCGACTCCTCCATTGCGACCTCACTGATTTGCGAGAAATTTTTCTCGCAGACCTGCCTCAGTGGTTCACAAAGTTTCCCAGCCCATGCATGCGCTGTGCCTCTGCTTCACTGAGGCGCAGGGCCAGTGTGCCCTGTGGGGCGGGACTGGCCTGGCCCCGAAGGGGGTGTGTGCGGTGCCTCTCGCTCCTGTAGCATTTATAGATCCATGGCGCCCTGCCACAGTCCCTGTCCTGCGTCGTGTTACCGCTTCCATGTCTACAGGTGGGGAAGGGAAGCGCACCTGGAAAGTGAGGCTGGGTTGGCCGTGGTGGGAGTGGCGTAAGCACTGTGTGCAGGGACAGTGCAGTGGCAGGACACGCCCACCCTGCCGTGGCAGCTGCTGCCTGCCTGTGCCACACAGGGCCACACCTGACCGCCCCAGCTGGCCAGGACAGCGCAGGAACAGACACCAGGGATAGGACAGGGTGAGGAGCAGCAGTGTGGGGTCTGTGCTGCCAGTGGGGCCTCACTGGAGGCGGTGGTGGGGCAGTGACACAGTAAGTCATCAAGGGGGAGCGCTGTTCTGCTGGGTCATATGGGCTGCCTCTCCCGCACTCGGGACTGGGAGATATACGTATCGTAGCCGCCACAGTTAAAGGGAAAGAAACTCTGACAGCACTCCCTACCGTAAGGGGCCCCAGGTATCTCAGTGTTGAAAAGTTAAGGTTTCCCAGGCTCCAAGAGCGTCGACCTGAGCCCAGGGACACCCCTTCCCCACCATGGAGGTAGTGTAAATGTGCGCCATGGAAGCAGCCGAGCCACAGATGCGGAAGTAGCATCTTGGCCAAAGAGAAGCGGAAGGATTCTCTGGAGGGTCTCCCCATGCAGAGGGGGCTCAGAAACACGTAAAACCTTTGCTCAGAAACACTTAAAACTCAAAACCTTTGCTCCCCTGTGCTGGGAGAGCCCATGGGGAGGAGCAAAAAACACTCCCCCGTGCTCCAGAGTGGCTGGGAGTGGAGCAATGGGTGTGGCCTGTATGTATATTAATGACTCACACGTGTTTGCAAATTTGACAGTTTGCAAGACCCTCACAAGATCCCTTCTTCATGAAGGGTGAAGTATTACTGTATTTTTAGATTTAAAAACATATAGCAAAAAATAACCAATTTATAAGTGAAGATAATTTTTTAAAATGTAGAGAAAGGTTGTGACTTCAGTACCAAATATGGTACATGCATGTTAGAGAGACCTTTGAAAAGGACATTGGGCAATTTTCCGATTTATGGTTCACTCTATTTTTCCTTCCCTTCTCTTTTCCTTTTCCTGTTCCTTTCAAGTATGCAAGAAACAAAACCAATTTCTATAAACCAGTACTGACTTGTTACTCTGTCCTGCCTGCATGAAAATGAACATCCTGTAAGAGGTAAGAAACATATTTCCCTCTCCTCTGCAGACACAGACTGTGAAGTGACTTCACAAATCCATTCCACTTGGAACCATGATCAGAGAAATTTTAAAAGACATAGTGGTTGTATGCATGGAAACAGCAGGGAGGGAGGCTCTCTATAATGACCCTTTGTAATGCAAGCATCTCTTGCAATGCATCTCTTGCACAAGGAGCATGATTCACTCTGGAAGAATAACAATTTGAAAGCTAAAAATTACACAGAAAGAAATCACTACAGATATTTCAAATAATAACAAAATAAAAGGTAGAGAAGATGTTATGATTTTTTGTTTTGCTTGTTTTATGGGGGGTTGGTTTGGGGATATTTTTTGGTCATAACATCCTCATGTATTGCAATTTCATACAGTTCTCTGATAGATAAGCTAGAAGGGAAAATGAGACATGCTGAGGCCTTTTCACTGCTGCATACCTTGAGTATTTATTTCCAGTAACTATTGACTTGGGCAAAATTTCAAAAAATGAATTAGATCCCAGCTTCACAAAGGGTGCACTGGCAGTCTTTAAATTGTTTTCCATTAATACTTTTTATTTCACACTCCTAGATTTTATTTCTTCACAATTTCTGTTTCTCCCTGATAGCACTATTATTTTACCACTCTTCTTGGAGGAGATAATGATGAAATTTATCCAGTTATTGAATTACCACTTTTATTTTACATATGGAGAGGAGTGGGAACATGCCAATCTGCTCATCGATTGATTGAAGATGGGTTTACACAGGCAGCATTTTTAGAGGGCAGAGAAGATCAGAAGGACCTTAGGGAAGTTACCATCTTCATCATGTCAAAGCATTTGCTCTTGTACTCTGATAGAACTGAATTGTTAAGAAGCCAGTGATCCTATAGATTTATGTACTTTAAAAAAAACCCAAACAGATCAGTTTACCCTATCCTTTAATAAAAAATGTTGGTTAATACATTGAGATGAAATGTACCTGATTTGTTTTCTGGAAAAGAACGATATTTGATGGAAAATACTTACAGACTGTTATTCATAATTTTAGTTGAAAGTTGTAATTTATAGAAAACCTCAACTTAGGCACTTAGACTCTGTAATAAAGTGAGATGAACAATCCAGAAGTTAAGTGAGAACTTCAGTGGGATTTATTAATCTTTGAAAGAGCAATATGAATTTCTCCTAACAGTATGTTAAAAAAAGCTAACTCAAATTAGCCTGGCTGTCATAAATGTGTCAGTAAATTTGATTTTATTTTCTCATGAATTGGCACTTTGTTATTTGGGCTCACTTCTTCCCCTTTGCCTCATCAGGAAATTTTTATGTCTTTCTAAAAAATGAGTGCTAAAAGATATCTCAGAATATATTTCATTTCACAGACCTCCGTAACAGTCATTTTGATACAAGACTATCTCTTAGTGAACCCAATGGGCTGTCTGTGTAATTTTAATTAACTTCTTGTGAAAGTGACCTATGTCTTTATTCTTAAAGAACCACATATAGAAAATATAGAAAAATAAACTGTATAAGTTTAACAACTAAGAAAACTTTTTGTACTGTTCTATAATTATCCTTCAGACTGCATGACTACACCTGGGGACCACTGAGCCATGCCAGCACCACCGGCGGCCCGGGACGGCATCTGCGAAGACTCGGTGGCATACAGCTCTCTTGGATTTGTAGGGCTAGCGCTGGGAGTGGCCAGCAGACCACGTGACTACCTGGGGACCCCTGAGTAGTGCTGGCACCACCGGCAGCCCAGGACGGCGCCTGCAGCGACTCGTCAGCGAGCGGCCGTCTTGGACTTGGGGGGCTAGCACTGGGAGCGGCCAGGGAACCAAGACCTCCCACCTGTGGATACTTAAACAATCAACTCTACTGGGAGTGCTGTAAACTGGAGCACAGCGATGAGGGGCAGGGCAAACAGGGACGTTAGCTGCGGGGGGCTTGGGCAACTGTGGGGGGCTTGGGCAACTGCGGGTGCCTTGTAAATAAGCAACTAAGAAGCAGTTTGCATGGGCAGGGCAAGCGGGCAGGGTAGCAGATGCCATCTTGGCAGGTGCTGTCTCTCCTTTCTCCCACGTCAGCCATGGCCAGAACCAGACGGATGAAAGTGAGGGCCAAGGCCACAAGGGAAGCTCAGACCCAAACTACCCCCTTGTCAGTGGATGTGGATGTCCAGACTCCTGGCTGCAGGGAATGCCTGAGCCTGATTGTTGACCAGGAGGACAGCCTGCAAAACACCTGTGTCCAGTGTGAGCTGGTAAATGACCTACTCTCCATGATAACAGAGCTAAAGGACGAGGTGGAAAAGCTGAGAAATAAGGTAATGCAAAGAAAGTGAAGCTGAGGGACGGTGCGCTCCCAGACTTTAGGGACTCCTGGGAGCCAGAGCATCCACATGCACCTCACATTCCCCAGCATGAAGTAGGAGAAAGAACCCTCAAGGGTGAGGGGGAGTGGGAACAGGTCTCCCCCCGTGGGGGAAAAGGCATCCCTTTCCTGTACACCACCACCCTTTCAGATGCCACTCTATGAGTTAACCCTACAGAACAGGTTCGGGGTTCTGGATTTTGGGGATCAGGAGGA
>WEKX01005340.1:10429-24521 GCA_013390025.1 Pitta sordida | reverse complement strand
AACTTCCCCTCACTGTTTCTCGATCTGATGCCATGTGTCAGATAGTTTCTGTGCAAGGGGCCAGTGTTCAGTCCCGATTTTTCTCTCAGTGCAGGCCTGCTCTGTACTGGTTTCATGGTCTAACCTCTACAACAGCTCCTCAGGACAGACATGAGGTAGTAAACCAAAATCTGTTCGGAGATAAGCTCGCTTCCTGGTGGATTTTTTAATAGAACTGTAGAATATTCTGAGTTGGAAGGGACCCACAAGAACAATCAAAGTCCATCTCCTGGTCCTGCACAGGACCTTCCCCAAAAGTCACATCACATGCATGAGAACACCGTCCAAGGGCTTCTTCAAGTCTGTCGGGCTTGATGCTGTGGCGACTTCCCTGAGCAGCCTGTTGTAGTGCCTGATGAACCCCTGGGTAAAGGACGTTTTTCTAATATCAAACCTAGATCTCCTTTGATCCAGTTTCCTGCCCTTCCCTTGTGTCCTGTCACTCTTCACCAGAGAGAAGTGACCAGTGTCTGCCCTTCCATTTTCCCTTGTGAGAAAATTGTCGACAGCTGTAAGGTCCCCCCTCAGTCTTCTATGTTGACTTCTCACCTTCCTGTCCAATCTGGTTTGAGGTCCTGGTGATATCCCACTGGCACACATTGTGGGCCAGCAAACAGCATGGTTTCTTTCCTTAGTGGAAACACTTCTGGACACCCATCTAAAAAACTTGTTGGTGCTTAATTATATTTTAACAACACTCTGCTTTCCAAACTGTGGAACAGATCAGTGTTGGAACCTGCAGTGCTGAGCGCTTGTTTCCTCAGCAGAGTGGCTGTAAATGTCACCACATAAGGGCAATACCTGCCTGTGTCCTTTGTGCCAAGAAACAAAGGCAGAGCCAAGACTGGCTCCCAGAGATGCTCACCTGAGCTTTTAGGGTCTGGGGTGGTGGTCTGTTCCTTGGCCAGGTGTAGGTGCCCAGTGCAATTTCATGCTGCCTCTGGTAAATGAGGGGGATGAAATGGAGAGAGTTTCTTATTTTTAAGGTGTATAACTGTTAACTACTTGAATTTTCTTTTAGTGTAAAAACATTTATCTGTGTGAGATTTGCTGCATCCTCTCATTTCTCATTCGCAGTATTATTCTATCACAAAATAAACTGTCTTGTTTAGCATTTAAAGACTACGACCTAAACAATATCTGTAGAAATTCTTATGGAGTAAAAGCAAGTTGAACTGGTGTAAATTGTTGTGTAGAAATTCTGACACAGCTTGTCACTTTTAGGGGAATGGGAGACCTGAGCACTCAAAGATGGACTTAGTTGTTCATCATTTTCTGTACATTGCAACTGTGAGCTAGGAAACAGCTGCAAGGGAGTGTACATCTGGCTTTTTTATTATCTCATTTTGTTTGGCTGCACTTGTACAAACTGCTATAAAAACCAAACTGCAGGAAATCCAGTAGCACCTTGTACCAAAGCAAACTGAAGGGAAGCAGCAAATGCATCAGGTGAGAAATGGGAAATGGCATAAAGTGGAAATGGAGTTTGTTGATCAAGGCTGACTTTCACCCTGAAGCAGTGAAGTCCTGCATCACCTTCAAAGTGGTGCAAAGTAAGTCCAAGCAGAATGTGCTGGTGTGGCAGTTCAAAGTGTGCTGTGAAAGCTCATGGGTTCTGTCATCCTTGAGGGTCTCACATTTCAGGACCTCACTTCAAAAAATTGAACTTGGGAGGGTGTCAGAACGTCTAGCAAGCCAAAGGCCACCCGTGGGTCTGCTTTGAGTTCTCTACAACAGGGTAACACCCTGTGTTTCACATGCAAACCAGTGGCTAAAGTTTTTCTTGTTGCAACTTGGAGCTGAATGTTAACGTGTTGACACGGAACAATGCAATTTCTGTTAATAACAGGTGGCTTAGTTCTCCCACACCTTTATTTATGGCTTACAGGATTTCTATTGATGCCAACCAAAGCTTTAGGCATCAAAACAAATGTTGAAATTTTGTAGTCACCTAGTAAATGTTCTTTTTTATTTCTGAATGGAGGTATCTACGTATTTAGAAAACTTCTTTGCAGATGCTGACTTGTGATCCTTTGCCTGGTCTAACCTCTGAGTGTTGGTGAACTTTCTGGCATTTGTTTAAAATGGAAAAAACAGAACAAAAAACAAACAAAACACCCCACACACACACTCTTACTGGCTTACTTGTTTGTTGTTTTTTTTTAATAGAAGCATTATTTGGTTATACACTTCAACTTAACAAAAAACTTACTTTTCCTCTGCGATGTAGAGATATTGATGAGTTATTTAACACATCACAGAATTGCGTTTTTTCCAAAAGGAATTCTTGAAGGATATGTGCGTATGAAGTCTTGTACTAAATTTTAAGAGATTCCTAACTTAAAATGCAGAAAAATCTGTGTGGAAATTACTTATTTTCATATAAAATGGCAAATGCAAAGAATCTTGTATTTTCAATTTTTTTTAAATTCATGAATTTTAAAAAAGTCTGTTCTTTAGAGCAGAATATGCATAACCATGCATGAAAATGCTATAATTACAAATATGACCCCAATTACTGCAGAAATATAGGTATTAGTAGGTTTTACACTTTCTGCAGATGGCATTACATGGAATTCAGGAGAAATTGATGAGTCTGAAGGGCCTATTTTGGCAGAACTTCAGGCTTCTTGGCTCTGTCTTAGAGACGATCCATATTGTAGTGAATATATGAAGTTTAGAGGAAGGAAATACAAAATAAAGTGTGGATTTGAGGAAACAAGTGGTGGAAGTATGGCTTCCTTGTACTGTCAATACTTGGGGAGCACAGAAAACCTGGCATAGATTAGGGGAAGTTCTTGTCCCTTTTTTTTTTAGTATGCCTAAGTCCAGTTTTCATGCGCCGTTTGTGGTAGAGTTAGAACTAGAACCAAGTAATGCTAGATCTCAGCAACAGCCCCAAATGCCTCAAAATGCTTCATAGGTTTGCATTGATGCCAACATTGTGCTCATGTCTTATATCTTTAGTATCTAATAGGGTTTGCTTGAAAGGTCATTTAATGATAATCAATGCTTTTTTTTTTTATTTCCTTTGGGGATTTTGCTCTCTTAGTGTGCCTGGCCTTCAAAGCTTGCTTGGTGCTGTTTGTTGCCTCTCCTTGATGGTTTTGAGTCTGAAGCCTCTGTATTTTACCTTAGAAACTCCTCAGATACATAATTTGAATCTTTTAGAATTTCAAGTTTTGCAGTGCAGGGAGCTCTGATGATGACCATCAATGAGGGTTCACACAGTTTGCAGAGGTCTGGGTGTGTAAGGAGCATTTGAAGTTTTGAGAGATCAGGATTCTGCTGCTGTCTCCCATATAAATTGCTTACTCCTTTCAGATGTGGATTTTCACTGTAGCACCTTTGCTGCTATGGCTAATGTTCATAGAATTCTATTTTTTATTATTTTGCAGTTTACAAAAATGACTAAGACTGCTGGTTTGTCAGAAGATATAGTGTGGAACTGCAAGATACTACTGAAGGAGAGGGATGTGGTTCTAAAACTCATGAATAAATGTGAAGACATTTCAAATAAACTGACAAAACAAGTAACCAGGATTACTGAGGATGGAGAATATGGATGGAATATAGAGCAGCCCTCCATTCTGAATCGGAGGTATCTCCCTTTTTTGTGCTTGTAAAGGTGTTGGACGGTAAGGTGTCCTTGAAGACTGGGCTTTTCAAAACTGGTCTCTGAAACTAGAGTGGCAGATGTTTGACACGTTGCAGCTCTCACTGAACTACATAGCGATGTGCAAGACTTGAGTAAATCCAACAGGTTTTTTGAGTGTATCAGAGAAGCTGATAGGGAGGATAAGAACATTAAAAAAGTGACAGTGCTTAATACCTTCTTTTACTTGATCAAATTATTGATGAATGTAAGAGTCACCCTTGAGTAATGGGATCATGAGTTTTCAACTTACTTGAAACAAAAGCCCAAACAAGCCTACTTCTGTAATGAGGAGCCTTGGATTTCAAAGATGCCAAATTGAAATGAATATGAGCAAACTTGGAAAGTTTATAGTGAACAAAAGACCTTGGTCAGGCAGTTCAGATGTACAGAATAATCTGGAACTCAGTATCCAGTGTGAATGGCACGAGGGGTGTGCTGGGGGAAGGATTTATTTCAGAGCACTGAATTGGTAAGAATCTCTAAACGGATATTGGGAATGAAGAGAGCTTAGGAGTAATGGAAATGGATATGGTGGGGAAGCATTATCTTAAGGGTTAAGAAGTGTGGAGATGAATGGCTAAAGAGGCAACTTGAATTAAACTTGGAGCCTGCTAGTGGTAAACAGCAAAAGAATTCTTAACTATGTGAAAATAAAACCTGAGAGAAAGGAACTGTCTGGAGGGAGCTTCTCAGTGGTGTTTCTTCTTTGGCAAAAAATGCTGAACTAGGTGACTTGCTACCGAGTGTGTTTTGTGAGTTGTGTGTTTTGGGGTTTTTCTTTGGTGCTGACACAGTCAGTAATTGTACAGCAGAAGAAATTTAGGAATGCAGCTGCTAAATGCAGCTTAATTTATTGTGTATTTTAAAAATTAGCAGTTCTGTAACTGCTTTTAGCTGTTTGTGTATCACTGATTTTAGAAGTATTTATTCTGTTACTCATTTTGACCATTTAAGATCTATGAAAATTCAGGGTAAACTAAGTCTGGAAATGCTCCTTATATTCAGGTGGCTGATTAAATAAAGTTTGCGTTTTCAGTAGTATCAGTACACGTGCTGATCTGGAGTGCATTAAAATGCAGGCTATGTTAAACTTTCCTTTGTGTGATTACTCTAAGTGTAAAGTTGTGTTTCATGGAGAAACAAATAAAAGGTGATAAAAAGCTTGATTTTTTAACAGTTTGAAACTGAAGCCCTATCAGAAGATTGGTTTGAACTGGTTAGCGCTGCTGTATAAACATGGATTGAATGGCATATTGGCTGATGAAATGGTAAGTGGGAAACTGATTAATTAAGAATAATTAAAAGTTTTGCAAAAATTATTCTTTCTTTTTTAGAAACCTCAAGCAGATTATAAGTAATGTTTTCACTAATATAATTTAAATTGCAAATAGTTTCTTCCAAAGCTTACAGAATTCACAGAATATCCTGAGTTGGAATGGACCCACAAGGATCATTGATTAGAAGCTCTTGAGCTCTTACTTGCAGTTTGAAAGTCATGGGCACCCTAAGATTCATGGACTTTAATTACTAGTCACATGGTGTCTTCTAATGTAGTGAAAGCAGTTTCTACTCTAACAGATTCTTCTCAAACTGTTGATTTTAATATCTTCTTGCCCATAAATGTAGTGCATTCTACTTGTCCAGCATTCAGTGTAGTGATACCCTGTCTTCTACATTTCTCCACCAGGTTCATAACAAGTAGTTAATAATACAGGAAAACTTAAATTTTCTCGTACTCCAGAAGCAGCATTTTCACCATTTTGTGGGTTTGGGGTTTTATTCAACACTTGACACCACCAGTAGTTCTACAACAGAAGAACCTTAGTGACGCAGCTGCTAACTGTGTTGACCATTAGTTTTAATCCTGGCAGCTGTTCAGCTTGTGATGAACTATGAATTAATAGATTAGTTTGCTTCACTATGGCTTAGTCAGTGTTTCTCAACTTAATGTATGTTCTGTATTTGTGCCTACTTTGTGGTAGGTAAGATACAATTTTAAATTCGCGATACAAAAACCACGAAAGTGAGTAGTAGAAATGTAAGCTTGTCTGAAGGAAATTTGTTTTCTGTATTAAATTTCACTTCAGAAATACCTGGAATATCCTTTGTATAACTGGCTGAAATGGAAATAAACATTTAGTTTCCAAGTAATCATTTTTCTGCACCATTGTTTCAGGAAGGTAAATTTTTGAAGATGGTTCGAGGGATAAACTTGAACTAAAATGTAAAATTTTATAGAAGATACATCTTTGATGTTCAAATATTGAGCTGAAATGATAATGGAGTTTGATTGTCGTTCTACTGAAGAAGGAATTAATTTTGTTAAACAATGTGGTTAAACAGAACAAGTTTTCTCATCAGATTTCTCATGTCTACTGAGCCTTCACTGCACTGGGAATGTGTTTGAGTACAAAATGCCATTATGTTCTACAGATGGTAAATTTTGTTCAAATGGATTTGTTTTCTCTTAGGGCTTAGGAAAAACAATCCAAGCTATTGCATTTCTAGCTTATCTCTACCAAGAGGGCAATAGGGGTCCCCATGTGATAGTTGTGCCAGCTTCAACAATAGGTAAGTTACATGCTTCAAAAAGATATCTTTGGGTTTTTTTTAAAAAAAAGAGTAATCATAGACAGACTGAGGCAAAGACAACTTAATGAGAGAAAATTGATTTTTTTTTTATGGTGGCATTCAGCGCCTTAAGTGATTTGAACTGGAATGCAAACCATACTGAAGGCATGCTTGTTCTGAATTGATAAGACCTCACCTGGAATTTTTATGAATAATCTGTATGATTCACAGAAAATAAAGCTGCTTGTTAGACATTGAACTTGTGTAGCAAAGCAGTCATTTTACTTGCTGAATATTGGCTGAAATTCCTAGTCTTCAGGCTGTGCTTAGGATTAGGTTTCATGACATTTGAAACATTTACTGTCTTTTTTTCTTCTTTGCTGCACAGCATCTATCAAAGCAGATCAAAATCCTGAAATGGTGAGGCTGACTGTCTTATAAATGCGTGTTCTGATTGTTTTGTGGCCTCAGTTGAAAGTAGGAAAAAATATGGTGGAATAAAATACATCAGCAAAGCTGATAAGATTGAGGAGAAACTGGTTCTTGATGGAGTTAAAGTTTCTGTTGAATGATGATAGAAAAGAGAAAGTAACAAGTTGAGTTTAGGAAGTAAATGCTTAATATAAAATAATTATTTGAGCTTCCAAAATGTCTCCTAACGCATCAGAAAATCTTTCGGTTATTCAACTTCAGTTTGAAATTGTGGTTTTTAGTGTGCTTTCAAAATCCACTAGAATCCAGCTTTTTAATAACTCTTATAAATACCTGTTGCTTCAAACCTGAGGTGTACTTAAGTGTGTAAACAAAGGTGCTTGTGAAGCCATTCATGAGTTGTAGTGGTAAGCTGGCCCAAGCCATCTGGCATCAGGATGCCTGGGAAGTGTGGTCTGCTGGCAGCTTTTCTGGCACTTCCTGGAGGCATCTGATCTGGGTCCAGCCCATGCCCACCCCCTCCTGCTGTAGCTTGGGGTCCGTGGTGATGTTGGCTGTCAAAGAGCTTCCCTTGGGCAGAGTAATGTTGTCTGTGGCCATGGTGCTGGTTGTACACCTGGAGCTGCACTGGCTTGTCAGGCTCCCTTGCCTGCTCCTAGAGGAGCTCTTGCCTGTCCTGAGGACAGTCTTTTGGAGGCAAGTATGGACAAATGAAGTGATTTGCTTTCTGAGCAATTAGGAATTAACTGAGGAATTAACTGTCTAGGGAAGAAATCAAGCTGCAAAGTTAAGTATTGTATTATTTTTATATGGTGGTTACAGACCATGAAGGGTCTATTTCTGTAGGAGTTTAAAGTGCAAGCTGGTTAAGCAAGAGGAACTGAAAGCCAAAATGTGGGTTGTTCAGTTTCTTAAATACTGCCATTTTTCAGTTACTGAGACAGAATGTTTCCTAACCTTCAGGAGAATTTAAAGCGATTTACTTTAAACTCAGATATTTGGGTTAATCTTGGTATGTGAATTTATGTAAGACATAATGAACTATAAATGATTTGGATTTTATTTCAATGATATCTTACAGATAACTGGATAAGAGAAGTTCATCTGTGGTGTCCTGAACTGAACGTCCTTTTTTACTATGGTGAGGAATCCAATGTAGAAACAAATCCAGTAGTACACTTACTTGTGTGTCAGCAGAAGAAAAGATGAGTTAGTCATGGAAGTGTTGTTTTAAGATACACATTTGTTGTTGTTTAAATAGATTTATTGATGAATGATTTCTGAGTAGTGTCTTTAATTTTTATATGTATATAAATATATGTAATTGCACTTGTTTTATGTTGTGTCCTTTTGTAGGATCCCAAGAAGATAGGAAACATCTCAGAGTGGACATTAATAATAAAGTAGTTGATTTCAATGTGATTGTAACTACGTAAGTATAGCTACAAAACTACAAAAAAGTGAGCTTTAGTGAGGGCTTGCTGACCTCTAGTGGTACAATAAAACAGTTTTCAGAGTTGGGTTTCAGGTAACGAACTAGAGTTTTATTATTGTGTAACAGGTACTATGTCATAGATGCATTAGACACTATCTGTGCATGTTGATAGAGACTTAGGACACTGTAATAGATTTGCCCAGAGTTTTGCAAGTGTTACAGAGAGCAATTAAATGAACTATGATTATTTGCCAGTAGTAAACTGTTACGGTTGGTTACTTCCAGGCACTTTACTTCCCCTCATGTATTCTCTCCATAACTCTTAACAATTTTAGAGAATTAGGTTGTGATAACATTACATTCATTTTAAAAGGTAGACTAAGTGCAAGTGCTATTTTTCTCTGACAGATACAACTCTGCAATTAGCAGCTCAGAGGATCGAGGACTGTTTCGCAGGTTGAAGCTTAACTATGCAATTTTTGATGAAGGTCACATGCTTAAGAACATGAGCTCTGTACGCTACCAGCACCTTATGACAATTAATGTAAGAGGTTTAGTTATTGTTGGCTTTTCTGTTTTTTAGTTATGAGCAAAGGGTGGGGAAATGGAATATTAACTGTAAAGGACCAACACACATAATATTAGGCAAATAGTATACAAGTGAATTTAAGTGTTGATGTGGTCTCAGGAGTGGATCCTGTATTGTGATCTCCTTGAAGGAGATAACCTCCCAAAGAAATGGAATAAATTTCCTGTAACATCCTTACAATGATGGTAGTGGTTGATTTTCAGTATTAAGCAATTCCAGTTTTTTCCCATAGTAGTAAAGATTTTTAAAATGCAATTCTGATGACTTGTGCTGAAACCTTTTATTTAAGGACCTGTTCTGATAGAACTATGCAAGAAAAACTAGCTGAAAAATAATTTTTTCTTGTAGTTTGTGGCCTGAGTCAGCTGTGTTTTGAAAAAGAACATTTGACTACAGCTCATTCTAATTATTATGATCTAGCACTGTAGTATTTGTTGAGTAGTAATACAGTACATCCCCACTGCATTGCGACCTCACCATTGCGACCCCACGGGTTTGCGAGGACAATTTCTCGCAGTTCGGTTTCAGGCATTTGTGAGGTTTCCCGGCCAATGCATGCGCAGTGCCTCTGCTCCGCTGAGGGGCGGTGCCGGTGGTCCCTCTGGGGCGGGACTGGGCTGGCCCCATGGGGAGGGCGCGCAGTTTCTGTGGCTTGCTGAGGGCTGTGGGACGGGAACGCATAATGCAGGTCCCTGAGTGTCGCTCACCCGCCTGTGTGGAGCGCCTGAAAGCTGCAAGCAGGCAGTGCTTGTGTGTGTGCGTCTGTGTTANGCAGTGCTTGTGTGTATGCGTCTGTGTTACAGTTTCCCTGGCTACAGGCGGGAAAGGGAACTGCCCCAGAAAAGTGGGGCTGGCTGCGGCGTGTCAGCAAGACATGTTCACTCCGCTGCCGCAGCCCGCCCGCAGGGCCAGGACATGGTGGGCACAGGGATGGTGGAGGGGGGGGAGCAGAGGGAGCAGTGGCGCCAAGTTGGTGCTGCCAGTGGGACCATCTGAGCATATGCGATTGATCGCAGCAGCCCTGCCCCGGCAGCAGCTGCAGAAGCAGTAGCATGGCCGAAGAGAAGTCTAGGGATTCTCAGGGGAGGGAGGGTTTCTTGAGGCAGAGAGGGTGCAGAAACGCTTCCCTTCCCTGCCCTGTGCTGCAAGAGCCCGTGGGGAGGAGTCGAAGAGGCTCCCCAGTGCTCCTCATTGGCTGGGGGCGGAGCGATGGGTGTGGCCTGTATGCATATTAATGACCTGCAAGTATTTGTGAGTTTTGCATTTCGTGAGACCTCTGACATGACCCGTTTCTTGCAAATGAGGGGCTATAACTCTATATCTGCTCAGTTATTGCAACTTATTGTTCAAGATGGTTTTATCAATAGCCTTTTTAAGAAGCTTGTCTTTAAGCAATAGATGTGTGACTTGTAATGGCAATTTAAAACTTATGTGTAAGTACTGGATAACATTAGAGAATTTGATATGGAGCAACAATTAGCACGTTACTTAAGAGGGGAACAACACCAACAAAAAGCCCCCCAGCAATAGCAACCAAAACAAAACCCAAACAGAACAATGGAGAAAAGCCCTAATAAATTCAGGAAGACATTTTATGAATGGTCTTAAATTGTTCTGTCCACAGTTCCTGACAGATCTGTGAACAATTTTTTTGACTTGACAAGGAAATTATTCCATAAGATCCAAATATATAGTAACTTTAAATAGTTGTAATTTAAACCAAGCTAATTTTCTCACTTTTCCGTAGCATTGTTTCTGCCAGTAATATTTTTCAGCCTGTTTGACTAATGTTTCTTGCTGCTTTTTCCACTTTGGATAAACAGGCCAAGAATCGCTTGCTGCTAACAGGGACTCCAGTTCAGAATAATCTGTTGGAATTGATGTCCCTCTTGAATTTTGTCATGCCACACATGTTCAGCAGTAGCACGAGTGAAATTCGAAGGATGTTCTCTTCAAAAACAGTAAGCAACATATATTCTGTCCTTGAAAATAACTTTCCTTTTTTTTTTGTTATTGGAAAACTGTTGTTGCTGCGTAACTCCTTTTTTATTGGTATTTTATGTAGTCAGGTAAAGTGAAGATGAAAATATAGAAAATCAAACAATGGAATAAACCATTTACAGTTAAAAATATGTTGTAACAGGATATCTCAGAATACTCATGGTCATTTGAAAAATATCTTATCTGGCTGGGGTTTTTACCAAGTTAGAACACTTACTGTGATGGCGTTACAGCCAAAAACTTCACACTGTAATTGAATTCTTGCAATATTTTCCTTAGAAGAGTGCTGAAGAACAAAGCGTATATGAAAAGGAGAGAATTGCACATGCAAAGCAGATAATAAAACCATTCATCCTGAGAAGAGTTAAAGATGAGGTAATGTTTTATTTTTTAAATAATGGTTTCATATTATCAAAAAGCCTGGTGATCTCTGAGACTAGAAGTATTAATATAAGGTGAAATGCTTAGTAGTGCTAGTTTTAGCTGTTTGTCTAGGAAGAGCAAAAAACTTAAGCTATCTTACAGGAATTTACAAGTAAAAATGTGACCAGGTGCAGCTTTGTGTTTTGATGTTCATTACCTGCTTTCTATTTACTTTTGGGAATTTTCGCTAGTTCACTGAAACACTGTTTGATGATCTTTTCTAAGTGATGAGAAGTGAAAAATCCACCCCATTGACCACAAAAGTATTTATGACTTCATAGTAAGGGTATTTTAACCAAAGCGATTAGGGCGTGAATGTGCATGTATTTGTGTGTGTGTATGACTAGAAATCAAAACGTTTTTATTCAAAAATCCCAAACCTATTTAAATTCTTCTATTTAGATTTGCATTTATAAAAGAAAGAGAACTTTTGAAAAAAAATGTTAATGTGCACTTGCAGACTTCAGTGGTCAGTGGCCGGAAGAGGTTAATCCTGAATAGCAGAGAAGTAGATTCCAGGTACTGCATGTAATATTATTTCTTGCAGTTCTGGAGTGTGCAGACCACATTACTTAATGTGGGGGTTAATATGTAATCTAAATCAAGATCTGACTATGTCAAGTGGCTGACTTGGTGAAGTTGCAAACTACAGAAGGAATTGGGATGGGAAGAATGAGTAGATTAAAAGCAGGCTTGTAAAATAATACGGAGTTACTGAATTACAGAATTACTGACTGTTCACAACAGTACAGGATTTATCTGGTATGATTTTGTTTTGTCAGGTTCTTAAACAACTACCTCCCAAAAAAGATCTCATTGAATTATGTGCCATGTCTGAGAAACAGGAACAGCTATACCTAGATCTTGTAAACAAACTCAAGAAAACTCTTAACAGTAATGGTATGTAAGGGTTTCCTTTTCTTTTGGTGGATGTTTTTCATGCTAAGACATACGTTGAGCATAACTACAAAGCCCTTGCTTCGTAAAATGTATAATGCTCTTAAACTAACTACAGTAAGCCCTCGCCACTTCGCGCCTCCCAGATAGCAGCTTCACCTCTACACGGCGTGATTTTTCAGTGATTAAGGAGGCCCATTTCGTGACTATGCCTGCGTGAACTGACAGTCATGAATATTCAAATTAGACAGTCATGAATATTCAAATCAACCCCCATGCTGTGCTGCACAGACCATGGGCGCACTGCTCTGCCTGCGCCGCGCCCGCCCTGCTTCGCTCAGAGTGAGGCAGCCACACTAGGTCCCCCCGGCACCATGCCTGCCCCCCTCCAAACGAGGAGGCTTCATGCAGTTATGAAAGACTTACACACTCTCAGGTTAGACATGGTATCCAACGCTTTCTCGGAGTAGATGTCTACGCCGAGCATGTAGAGACCAGGTCTCACCCACCTGGAGAGACACTGGGACAGTGGTGCGTGCAGCTCCCTCCACAAGTCTCCCCGGCCGAGTGGAAAGGGGTTTTTTCCCGGTGTAGGGTGGCCACAGGCACCAGGAAGCACTGACACAAGCACCGACACACCGCAGGGCAGCATTGAAACAACCTGGAGCACCGGGGGGCAGTGTGAGAGTGTAGGGCAAATTTGCATATTAATGAGTTGCTATTCTACATGGAGGGAGGGCTGTGCAGGGGGGCACTAAGACCCACGGTACCATGGTATTCGAGGGCCAACTGTATATCCATTCCATGAATATTTCCAAAGTTCAGGTAATAGGTGAATTTTCAAATTGAGTTCTTACAAATAAAGTTTTTCTGATAGAGTAAGATACATGAGAGAGAAAGACGTGATCCATGTACTGTAGTAAACTCCCGCTTATTCATGGGTTTGCCCTTTGTGGCTTCAATCCTTTGTGGTTCATTTTTCAGCAAAAAGCAGGGTCTGGGCATGTGCAGAAAGGCCATGAAGATAGGCAGCCTATGAATATGTAAATGAGCTCATGAATATGTGGGTAGGGCCCCCATTGCCCCACAGCCCCTGACCTCTGGAGCAGTGGGGTCCTCTGGGACTGCCGCAGCAGCAGAGAGCACACCCAAATTAAAGCTCCCTCAAGACAGCACTACTTTGATTTTAATCCAGGAGGGATCACAGGGGATGCAGGCAGTGCCCTGGCAGGGACCAGCCAGAGCTTAGCGCAGGGGGCTCTTCTCTGGGATATGGGGAGGCAGGCAAAGGAAGGGGAGGAAAGGGAATGGGAGAAAGGAGCTGCGGGGGGGGCAGGGAGGAGTGAGGCTGCAGGAGCTACCAGGGTGCCCCTGTCCTCCAGCAGGTGTGAGCCCTGGGAGTCACTGGGGGTGACAAGGGAATGGAGCAAGGAAGGCACCTGGGAAGAGGAAGCGGCGCGTTTCGGCAGTGCCAGTGGGGATGGGCGGGGGGGTGTACCATGTCCAGACCCATCCCGGGATGCCCCAGCTCACCCTGCCAGGGGATTGGCCTCAGGACGTGTGCCTGCTCCCTCTCTACTGCAGCTGCAGCGCCAGGATCCCAGCTGCCATGCCAACCCCAGCCCACGTGCCATATTTATCGAGTTCACAGGTTCACAGGATATTCCATTGTCTTGGTTTAAGACCAGTAAAGGGTTATTTACCACTCCTTGGACGAGAGATCGTTAGAGATGTAACAGGATTTATTTACAAGAGGGGAAAAAAAAANACTCCACCACCTCCCTGGGCAGACCATTCCAATGAGAGATCACTCTCTCTGTGAAAAATACTCTTCTTAGCATTCGGTCTAAACCTCCCCTGGCATACTTTGAGGCTATGTCCTCTTGTTCTGGTGTCGTCAGCCTGAGAGAAGAGATCCACACCCATCTGGCGGCAACCTCTCCGCAGGTAGTTGTAAACAGCAATTAGATCGCCTCTGAGCCTCATTTTCTCCAGGCCGAACAACCCCAGTTCCTGTAGCCGCTCCCCATAGGGCCTGTTCTCCAGT